>JAODVM010423051.1:0-25427 GCA_025400095.1 Phenganax marumi
TAGGTTAATGGCGGCCACTTACGGCAAAATCATAGGCTTGAAGACTTAGTCGGACATCTGTTAGTCTCTCATCTGTGGTAACATCAATCTAAATTCTGTTCTCCTATTGGAACTCTTAGTATCAGTGCTAGACTTTGAAGATTTGAAGGTTGAAGATCTGCTCTTGATACCAGGACTGTTTTTGTCATTGCTAATGTTGTTTACTTTTGTTCAGGTTATGTGTATTTGGTGTTTGACTCCGAGAAATCCATCAAATCTTTACTGTCATCCTGTACACAAGATTGCAGTAATGGTGGGGACTGGTACTTCCAACTGTCAAGTCGACGAATCAGATGCAAAGAAGTAAGTTGTACTATGAAATAAATAAATAAATAAATAAATAACTTTATTCAAACAAAATACCAAAATTGGTACATTGAATATACAACAACACACACATTAAAATTACAAAATACAGCAAAATGAATGAATGATATAGTTTGTTTGGTCGTAGAGTAGAATAGTGTGTAACTATTCAAGCCATTTTGAGTCAAATTTTCACCAAGGGCATTGTTGTTTTTTTTTCAGGTACAGGTGATTCCTTGGGTGCTAGTTGATAGCAACTATGTTTGTGGCCGGTACCAGAAACTTGATCCAAGTAAGACTGTTTTTGTTGGTGGTTTACATGGCATGCTCAATGCAGGTTAGTAAATAAAAAAAAATAAGAGAGTATGCATTCATTTGGAATTTGCAATTTTGGGGAGTTTTTATGATATTTATATTGATCAGTTTTGTTTGATATTCAGAGGGTTTAGCACACATTATGCAAGATCTTTTTGGTGGAGTTGTCTATGCTGGAATAGATACAGACAAGCATAAATATCCAATTGGTAAGTGAGTGTTTCATTTGATTTCATTGATTTTTTGGTGTTTTTAGTAATTTGTTGTTTTTTTTCTGTAGTAAAACTTTCATTGTGTCTTAGGTTCAGGACGTGTGACATTCAACAATCACAAGAGTTACATGAAAGCTGTTTGTGCCGGCTTTATTGAGTTAAAGACACCCAAATTCACAAAGAAAGTAAGAAATATCAATTATGTATAGGGGGTTCTTTCATATTCAACTACAAGAATGTAGTGGGTGACAGATGCTCTTTGTTGTCTGACTGGCTTTGTCTTGCTAATTATTTTCATTAAGTAGGAGTGATGTTATAATTGTAATTGTCTAGGTTCAGGTTGATCCATATCTTGAAGACTCAATATGCGGCACTTGTCACACGAACCCAGGCCCCTACTTTTGTCGCGAATTATCCTGCTTCAAGTACTACTGTCGTTCATGCTGGCAATGGCATCATTCCATTGAAGGATTACGTCATCACAAGCCCAAGACTCGCACCAGTAAAACTGCAACATCGAGTTCTTCGATTAGCTTGTTTGGATTCTGAGTGTGCAGCCACTTGATGACAGATATGAGTGCACCTGGTGTGCATGACCATTCTGAGAAGGTGGGTCTGTGACACGGTGATACACAATTGATCCTGATTATCCCCCTGAATGTATGTGAGTATCCATGAATGACCATGATTATCCAAAAGTGATCATAATGTCCTAGATGTCCTGGATTTTCTGCTTGCGTGAAAATGATGTGATTGCTATGGCGTGTTTCGTTTGTGTGTCACTTTTTGTGGTGAAGCGGGATGTTTGCGTCCGGGTAGAGACTTTCGTTAGTCCAGAACCTTATAGCTCATCAACCATTCTGAATTCTCACTTTGTCTGAAGAGAAAAATGGCCTCCACAGTGTATCCATTTTTCTTGCGTTTTTTTTTTTTTGGCAAATGGTAAACAAATCCGTCTTCCCACAAAGAAATGACGCAATGTCCGAACGCGCCGAAAGCGCCAATTATGTTTTTAGTTTATTTCCATATCCTTTTCGTGGGATCTCAACCGTTCCAAAATTTGGATCCCTGCTTGGTTTGAGAATATTATAGTTTCTTAAGATAGCTAATTTTCTTTTTAACATTCCTATTGAATTATTTTGTGCGTGACAAGTAGAATTCCGCGTGTGGAAGTCTTTTCCATTTTTAGCAAGTTTTGCATAGGAGATTGGTGCTTGCATCGTGTCTCTAAGAGTTGTTAAATAGTTTATAATTTTTTATATCTCATAGTATATTAGTGCTTTCTTTTGAGAAGCATGCTTTTTGATGTGAGAGGAAAACTTGGAAAATAACAAAAAACGGAGTATATACATATGACTATAACTAGTGTTTTATAAATTACGTGTGACTTTTAAAAATTTCAGTATTTATATTTCTATTTAGAGTTTGAATATGACTATAATTTATTATTATTAATATATTACGTTAAAATGAGCGTGCAAAGAAAATTTAAGGAGAAAACTAAGCTCACCGTAAACTTACCTTTTGTGAGCTACGCTTACCAATGCTATATCAATGCCAACTTTTTAATTTCTATAAGGAATTATCCAGATATGTATAAGGTATATCAACATTACCTACGGCAAAGCTTCGTTTTCTCTCAAGCAAAGTACAACCGCTCATTTTACTTATAGAGTAATTTTTTGAGTATATTGTAGTGTGCTTACAATAAGAAAATAATATGGAAGAAGTTTGTATTATTTTATTAAAGTTTGTATTGTCATGAAGTCCGTTGGTTGGTCAGCAGATCCCAGTAGATATTTACTATTATTATTACAAAAAGAAAAGTGTTGTAGCTACTCGATTGTATTACTAATATACCATTGTTCTCAAAAAAGAAACACTTAATTTACAAGGCCCTCTGAATGGTGCGGCTTCACCTTGTTCTTGACCAAGAAAACGTCTATTTGTAACGGTCGCGGAGCAACGTTCCATGCAAGCAGACGTTTAGACGAATACTTCAAATCCATTCTTATGCGCTAAACCTATAGTTGGATACATAGTTATTGCGTTCAGTTAATAAAAAAACTTTCAGTTTGGGTATAAATATGATCTCTGTTTTGAGCTTGTCCCCATCGTTCGAGCCAAACGAGCATCGCACCACCAGCCCCACTTGGTCATGTTGGGCGCGGAGGCGTCGTGGCCGGGGGGGCAAGGGGGGGCATGCCCCCCCTAGCGTTATGTTGCGTCGGAAAATTAGAACATTTTCACATTTGTCGGAAACATTATGGCTACGAACAATGAAACATATATGTTGAAATGAATAAAGTAAAGCATATATGTAAAACCAACTACAGTCGCTGTTCCAATAAGCCGCTGTTGCAAAACTTACTAATATACTAGCTTTTCGTACCAAGGGAATTTTGCTGTATTTCTGAAATTGCTATCACTAAAATGGCATTATGGTATTCATTGTAACTATAACGATAGGTCTGAAAACATATCGGCAAATGCCTCGTTTTGTCGGAAAAATTTACCCTTGACCCCCCTTAATATGTCCACCCCACGACGCCCCTGGTGGGGCGTGCAATGAATGAGGCCGATAAAGTGGAATACAAATAAATTAATTTAGCTTTATTAAATGCACAAATGATGAGAAGTTTGGATAACTATTTCCATCTGCTCTCCAAAGTTTTTCTTGTAGATTTTAAAGTATTCGTAAGTTGGTGTTCCATGAATGATTTCACCAGGTAAACAGTTGATCTGCCATGCGTTCATTGAAAGTGGGACTGCGTGCACGCTATAATACCAATACTTAAACTATATACTGTTTGATTTGAATGTTTTTTCACGCAGTCAAAGAGCCACCACTCCACTGTCACGTTTTCGTACTGGTGATGCTTATTGAGGCGGGTTTTCGGGGCTCGTCTTGATCGTCATCTGAAAGAATTTTGTATTCTTGATCAATGAAGAGAAAACATATTTCTGATAGACAGATTTTACATAGAGCATGTACTGAAATATTTCTCTGTAGGTACGGCGAGACGCGCTAGTGGAATGAACGGATGTACGAACGTTGCGAAAAGAAACTGGTGTAAAGATGCGATGCGCCCAGAAAGGTGAGTACGTACAGCGCGGTTCTCATTTATCGCCGATGCGCTTGCGACTGTTGGACATTCTCGGTCATTGCAGCAGCACATTATTTACCGTAGGCAAAGGGTTTTACCCATCGGTGTTCCAGGACAATGACCGTCGGCGACATGAGAACCAGGCTTAAAAAATCAGCGATAGTTGCGATGTGCTTCGATCATTCTTAAAACGTAGATTAATCTGCGATTCATTTACTTACAATCCGACTTAGAGTACGTATCACTGCTGTGTTTGATGCCCGATAAAGACTTTACGTCGCTTCTGTGACGATTTTCTTTCAAAAAGTGAGCCAGCATTCCATACATCAACGGTCTACGAGATGAGCGAAAAACTTGGTTGAAATTGTAGTCAAGAGTGGGGTAGATGTAGAGCTTAAAGGAAAGGATCCCTCTTAAAGAGTTGCTCGTAAACTTCACTTACACTGAACCAGCGCTGTTGTCCTCTGTGATATTAAGTTCTTTGGCAAGGAATTGGTGATCTAAAGGTTGTTTCGGTTGACCACTTTCTTCAAAAAAAAAGAGTTAGCGGATTTTAAATCATGTCTTTGCAGACAACTTCTTTCATGAACTAGCCGCTTACCTGTCAATAGAACTGACAGTGTGTATTTGTATTTGTTGAACTCTAAATATTCTCTAATTATTTCATTGATCAACATATTTTCATTTGAGAGACTCGGCTTCACCTCGTTCTGTAGAGCAATAGTCACCAAATAAATACACGCAGAGGCCATTTTATGTGTATAGTATTTTAATCTGGAGTATTTATTAAACATAATAATATTACCTGGTCGTCTAAGGCATTGAAAACTTCAGCACGAATTCTAGCCTTGATTTGACCGAGGACACCACGACTGTCCAGCGTTTCTTTCAAAACTACATAGGTAGAATTAGGTATGTATTGTTGTGAATTTATACAAGACTAATGTCTAAAGAAGATTAGCTGGCGCTATGCAGTGGTTATAAGAAATACGTAAAAAATTACGAATATGGTAAAAACAGGGAATAATATCGAGTTTACCATCCTTCAAATCCTCTGCGGTCGCCATCTTGAAATTTTAAGGGCGATTTGGGACGTACTTCATGTAGTAACTTGATTATAAAGAAACATGTTTTATCTTGCGTTTATTTTACAAAAACTTTTGTGGCTCAAAATATAAGCTGATCTAAAGTACAAGGCATATATTATAAATTACTTTACTTTTTACAAAACTCTTGAATGGCACGTTTCTTGACTTCAAGTTACATTAAGTACTTTGCAAGCAGTTGTCCAACGTAATTTGTTGCGCAGGCGCATTCCATGAGTTCCCAAACGCAGTGGGTTCAACAAACAAAGTCTCATCTACAAGAATGTCAAAATTTCCGCCCGATGCTTCCATTGAAATTTCGTCGAAATTCAATCCCGCTAAAGGATCACCGGAAAGCTCAGGCAAAGTCTGAGTCTGTTGCTTGTTTTGCTGAAAAGCGCAGGAAGTTGGCGTGTTCCAAGTGGAAACATTGTCTAATTCAACCATGAGGTTGCGTTTTGCGGCGTAGCCCGCGTTCGTCGTATTGCGGGCGCCACTGTTATTGTTTGTATCACCGTGCAAGACGCGGCTCCTTAGCTGCTTTAGCCCATCAACATTGCCGGTGGTATTTGCCATGCGCGGTGCTACGAATTGGTGACGGCCATCTGTCTGTGGAGTCAGCGGTTGAATGCCAGCATTCATGCGCGGTGGAATAGTTTGAGGTAACGGAGGAACCGAGTGACTTCGGTTCGAATGTACAACGGCTGCATTGGGGTTTGTCAATACTTGATTACAAAATTCTTGAAGTTCTTGCTCTGTGCATGGCATTTGATCGAGAAAATTTGCCTGAGAGGTTTGATTTGACATCGCTGTAGTTTGTTGAAAACGACAGTCTCGTGTCGGCGTGTTGCTGGAAAGTAGGAATATTACATTAGAAACTACATAGTAGACTGCACAGACTCAAACTCGAAACGAAATAGACTCGCAAGCATTTTTACCCAAATGAAAATGTCGTCATGTTGCGCGGCTGATGTGCGAGAGCCTGGTTCACAGTTTGAGGTGATTGGCCAGTCTGAAGTGTAACAGAACATGACGAAGGCAATGAATGTTGCCTAGCAAGAGATTGCCTTGACGACCCAACAATCATGTTTGCTCTCGTCCCTCGAGGTGATATGGGTACTCGCACTTGACTTGAATCATTATGGTTCATTGTTGTTTGTAGATGGGACGTCTGGTTTTGACCTAAACAGAATTGAACGAGATCCTCATTAATTCATTATTAACGCTCCTTGCTTCTACTCGGTTTAAAAGCATGAAGAGTTGAAATGCTTTATTTTTACCTGCGTGTTTAGTAACACGGGATATCATTGGTTGAGAGTGAAATGTTTGTTGGTTCACAGGAGGATCTTTCAGGGCTATTCGCGCTTGTTTACATGGTAAACCGGGAGTGTCTGAAATATAGAAAAGTCTGTAGTAAGGCCCGTTTTTTACATGGGTGATTTTTCCTGCGACTTTCTCCTTTTGATGTATAGGATTGAATAGATTTACTGACGAGCGCATTGGCGAAATTGTTAGATCAAGTGTGTTTGCCAGGTATGCACTCTATCACATCCATCAAAAGGAGAAAAATCGCCCTTGTAAATGGGCATATAGGCAATGAAACAATGTGTGCTTTTCGACTCTCGTTGCTTGTTTGAATAAAGGCCATTTTCCATTACGGCCGTTTTGCCCGCGCGGGCGGACTGGCGGAGCGTACCTTTTTAAACATGCTCTTTTGTTGATTGTCGGCTCTTGATCTCGCGTGCACTTGCAGAAAGTTGAATCACCTTTACCTTTCTGGCGTGCACGTGCGAGAGAGCGCGGACAGACAACGACAGAGTATGTTCAAATCTGTGCGCTCCGCCCGCGCGGGCAGAACTGCAGTAATGGAAAATGGCCTCTAGACTTATAAAACGTATATGCTGGGATATACCTTTGACTGGTGTAGCCGTCATGCAACCAGCAGTCTGATCCAGATGAGCACTCCAGTTGTTTCCCTTTCCGTTGCTTGCGTGAGTTGCCGTTGGTCTTTTCAACATTGGAGGACTTGCATCCCCCCCTGGTAAATACACCTTGTTCTCTGTCTTGCCATTTGTTATTGGAGTAAAAACAAAGCGAGTGCCTTCTTCGTTGGGCGTGTGCCGAGGAGTCGTGGCGATAGGACTTGGAGTGATTTTTCCACTCCGCGGAGTACAACGGCCGCTACGTTTTGGAGATTTCGTGGTGTAGGGAGAGTGTAAACTAGGGCTGGTGAGGGAGGGGGTGAGTGGACTAAGGGTGGAGGACGGGGGAAGGTAACCCAAGGACTTTGGCGGAGTTTGATTGTAGATGACAGGTGTACATGGTGTCGGAGGACTTTGGAGACTGGGTACGATATTAAGTTTTGGCGAAAGTTGAAGGTGCTGAGGTTTAGGTTGGATACGAAGGCCATTGGCGAGCGTTACATGGTTTATCTAGGAGGGAAAATTGAGTGTTTTCATGATATCAGGGATAAACTGTTTACATAATTACATGTACCTTTTGAGTTTGAGGTAAAATTGGCGTAAATTGTTTTCCGGTGGGAGTCGAAGGGTGTATCAAGAGGTTCATCTGGTGTTGCTGTTGTTGTTTTTGTTGTTGTCGTTGTTGAATCTTTTGCTGTAATTGTTGCTGGGTTCTTTTGCGTTTCTGTATGTTTAGTGACTGCTCCTCCGAGTTGCACTTCCCAGCGCTTAACGTCAAACTAGGATGAAAGTATAGTCATTAAGGCTCAGCCGGGTATTCCAAAATGTGTGATCATACAATTTCTAAATGCTTGGCTTTTCAACCTCACTTTCATGTGGCCGTGACGTAGTTAGGGAAATTGGTTATCTGTAGTGCGTTTTCTTAAGGCCAGTTCACACGGTCGATTTTCGATGCGATTTTTTTCGTGTTGAACGATGTGAAAGAGTGGATAACTGGCGATATACTTGGTCCAACAATTTTGCTAATGCACTCGCAAGTCAGTCTACTCGATCACATACTCTAAGAGGAGAAAAATCGCATCGAAAATCGCCCGTGCGAACTGGCCTTTACTTTTTATGAGATTCAGGCGAGTCTTCGCGAGACATAACAAGAAAAGCGGCCAAAGACTTGCTTGAGACATAACTCCCTTCTACCAGAAACTTGCTTAGTTGGAGCAGAGATCTGAATACTCGGCCCAGGAGTTTGTTCGCCCATTCGCACACCAAATCACAGGCAGCTATTAGCGTTTGTTCATCGCTTATTTTATCTCCACTCGAACTGGAGGATCCACCAGCACCCTAGAGGATGAGAAGGGATTATTAGGGTTATTTTCACAGAAATTCAACGATCATTAACGGCATGTATAGGTAGTTTCAGGGCATGTTGTAGTAGGGTAGAATAGCAGTAGTCAAGCGGTTGAGTTTTCTTCAAGAAACTTGTGAGTAGTCTAGTGCTTACTCTGCTCTTTTCTCCTGGAATTGGCGCTACGAGATCTGGTAGTTGCGGGGATTCAACAATTTTCTTCTTTTGTATGCCACTGTAACAATATCTTTTCTTGTGTTAAGGGTAGGATATGAAGCAGAAACAATAGTCAGTCAGTCTGGGGCCGGTTGTTCGAAGCGCGTTTAGCTTAAACGGTGGATAACTTCAACATGCATAGAAATCATATTCATGTAATCCTTGAACGACGAAACTGAACGTTTTTTAATAGAATACTATTATTGTGTATTTACCTATAGTTTAATTGCATAGAATTTGATTCACAAGTCAGAAAATGTGTAGGAGTGTTTTTGAAGTCTGACTTATCCGCCGTTTAGCTAAACGGTGTACGAACAACCGGCCCCCGGGCAATTTTTATTCTAATTTATATGAAATTATAGAAGCTAGAAATAGAAGAATATCAGGTACATTATGAAAAAGATACTTTGAGTTTCCTCTCGTTCCCAATCGCCTCGCTTTCACTTTTGGGAAAACACATTTAATGATCTTGCCAAAATCAGGCGCACTGAGCACGCGCACTGCTTTCACACTTTCGCAGTGCGCTCTGAAATGTAAGAAAAGCAGCGATATTCAGCGAGTTCCGACATTTTGACCGCTTGTATGTTTGCTGATTTCTACTTTGTTGTCTTGCTTTTCCTCTGTGTTTAACTAACCTATACTCGTCGTAAACTTCATGTTTTGGTAAAGTCGAATTGTTCTGGCATTCCTCCAAATGGCAACGGATCCTAAACGATTTTTAAAGAGACAATTTTGCTATATTAAGACGAATCATTCTGGAGATGTATTTTGTGCTAAGCTATATACGTTAGCCTATGTTCGATGTTCGTAGTTGTATCCTTTTTTTTCATGTCTCTGTTCCACTTTCATTTTATCTTTTTTTCTACAATTCACTCATCCTCATTCATTCTTACCAATGAAACGCTTGCGTTTGTTCAGCTCTTGTTGTCGACAATGGTGCGGCGTTGGGACTAGAAGACGGCGAACAAAAACATGATTGTAAGGCCTGTTTTCCACTATAGGCGAAATTTTTCGAGCGAAAAATAAATCTAGTAAGGTGATTGGATCGCAGAATAATTCTCCGCGAAAAAGTCGAAAGCAAGCCAATCGTGTCGCTAGATTTATATTTCGCTCGAACAAATTCGCGTAGTGGAAAACTGCCTCAACAAATAGTGATGTTTTTCGCGTTCAACAAAACTTTGGTTGGCCACACTTTACACGTAGTACTGTTTTCCATAATGCAACAATGAGAAGTTTAACAACTTACTCTTGGTCTTCCTTGAGTTTGTATTTACTTCCTGGCAACTTTAAATAAAGAAGCAATTTTTCCGTGTCACTCCACAGTTGCACTTCAGCCTGGGACGTGCAGAGATGTAAAATGTTTGATATAAGAAACTATATGCGTAACTTCGAGTATACAAGTTCATCTAGATAACTGAGTTTGCACATAGCTTAAACAACATACCAAAATTTTTTCAATTTTCTCTTTAATTTCAGCTCTACAAAACGACCGAAAAAAACGTTGGTGAAAGTGAATTAAAACAGTGCTCAGGAATTTAGATCAAATGCTAGGAAGTTTACGTCATCACTAATTTCCAAGTCCTATTGTTGGGAATAGGTAAGTGAGACAGTGCATGATTCGGTTTCATCGTTCATGTTTTCTGATTAAAGTTTGGCATCAAGCGAAAAACTCTATTGGGTAGTAGTAAAATAAGTCTACACAGAACGCTACAGTTATCACATCGATTGAGTTCGTTCAATTTGGTTTAATTTATCGTCTGTCTCAATTAATTTGCTTCTACAAGAGCTCAGACTAAACAGGACAGATGCGACGCACTGGGCAAACATAGAAACATCTCATTGCGGGATGAAATATTGTGATTTCATCAGTCGTTTATTAATTTGAGATAATTTAAATCATATTTGTGAAGGCTACTATGCATTGTAAACAAACTAAATTGGTTTAAAACTTTATTACGTAGAATTATATTTGAAAATAATCTTTCAATACTTCACGCTACTGGTGCGTTTAGCCATACTACTCTGCAAGTTTTCACAAACAAAAACAATTCTCTGCACTAGAATTTGTGATGGCCGTTTTGATTAACAATTTCTAAGTCTACTCTCGGCGTACTAACGCAATATAAATAATCATATTTTATGTTCCGCCACTTTTGTCGAATATTGAAAAGTGAAAACATATCCATTTCCTATAGATTGATAAAAATCTGGATAAAAAAGTTAAGATATTTTATCAAGCTTCTTGCATGTGGTTTTGGAAAAGGACACAAGTAATTAAGATATGGTTGTGTACGTTTTCTGGACGCATGCTGAGTGCAGTTTTTGTTTGCCGGAAAGTACTCATTTTTATTCGACTTTTATGAATATGAAAACAACTTTAAAACTTGTCAAATACCGAGAAAATATCAAAATTAGTGGAGTAGAAGAAGTAATACAACTATATCGATACTAAAATCTAATTAAAAGTTTGAGTAAAATGCTATGCCTTGTTTGCGCAAATTTAAAAGGCGAACTCTAATTTGCGGAATTCCCACGCGTAAATTAACATACGGCAGAAGGCGAACACATGGCAGAACAAAGGAGATGGCTCGTTTTATGCACAATATAAGACAAACACTACATGTCAAATGACTTTCACACAAAAGACAAGCATCTGGTGGTGATACTTGTAAACTGAGCGTACGCAAGCAATAAATTTTGCAAAATTGGAAGACACCTTCTGTCATTTTCTAATTTCATGATATCGTGTACTTATTATCTTTTCATATGAGTTTAAGAAATTGTTCTTGCTCGTGTTTGTTGACCAACGCGCATTCTAATATAAAGAAAAAACGAAGATAAGGAAACGAGATGGAAGAAATAAAATGTTGCATAGCTTCATGAACAATATTTTAATAGACTTGTAAAATGACACTTTTTTTCTTAGAAAGCAAACACTTAGTAGAATTTAGATGTTTAAGAGGAAAAAGTCAACTGCATTCTGTGGGATAACTAAGTCATCTGACATACGCGAAAACAGTTTACATCACAAATTGCCACAAGAAAATATGATTGTCATTTCGCCATTTTTGACTTCCTCGGTTTTCGATGTCATGGTAAAACTTCGTAAATTTCTGAACTTGTTTTTCTTCACACAACCCAAGCCGAATACACACAAAACTGTACAGCATGATACACACGTGTTGCTTCCACAGAATATGCTACAAAAATTTTAGCACCTCTGTTTTAACCCTCATTAAAGATTTTGTTGAACTTGCTAGTATATTAGAAAACTTTTGAAAGTTTCCATGCTTATAGCCAGAAAGTTAGAAATTAAAAAAGTCGCGTAATTTTAAACTTCAAATAGTTACACGTAAACGGGAAGTTTTGGAAGATATTGATAGCACAATGTCAAAAAGATAACTAGTTTTGCATGAAAGTAGACGAGCTTATAAAGTTTATGTTACTGGAAGCAAATTTGGTCTGGTAAATTAGATAGAAACCTGTGCAAAACTTGTGTTTGTTCTCGACTAATGCAGTTACTATAATCAACAGACACGGAATGGTAAAACTACGGCACCAAGCACAGTTTCACCTTGATGATGACTTGTAAATTGCATCGTTAGGGTCATATGTTTCATATTGTAACTTAGTACGAGAAATTAAATGTCATATGTTTTTGGTCGGAAAACGAGGTCAAAGTTTGTTGCATTGATTCTGATATTGGCTGCTTCACGCATCACCATGGAGCGTAAGAATGAGATTCTATGTAAACATTTCTGATAGTTAGATATGTACTAGCGAAGACAGACGAGTAAATATGACTTAGTATGGACTTCATGTTCCGATTTCAATCTTTTTACTACATGAATATAAAGTGTTGACGCTAGTGGATAGAAACTCATGTTTGATTAAGTAGATGAAATAGCTTGAAGGTTTTTTTCTCATAACTTGGTATCAGGATATGCATAAACGTTATTTAAAATGCATCAAAAACTAGGAAAATGTAACGTGATTCTGTGTAAAAATGATGAACGTTTTTTGCTCGAAGTCAAAGAGTTTGCCAATTGAATGTCGTAAATAGTAACTGGAGTTCGAAGAGGATGCAGGACTCTATATAGAACATATTTACGAATAGTGCTTATCAGTTTTAGACTTGTGATCATGACAATAATTTTCAAAACGATCGCAATTTCTCGACATGTCATCATTGCAACCGGAGTTCGACTTCGGGATTAGAATGTGGTAACCGTATACAAGTCTGGCATCCAATTACATGCGACTGTTGTTTTTCGGTGTTTTGTATACTTAATGCAACTTTTTGAATAAATTTCAACATAGTTTGTTTGAGAAAAAGCACTGTTAGGTGCTGTTCATTGTTAGGTTAAGGCTAGGAACATAGAGACGTGAATTTTACGGGTACAGACATGGGCTATAAATAGCACAGAGGTATATTGGTATTTATGAAATGGAGTTAATGTAAACTTTAGTCTTACCGTACAGTTGACATAAGCGAGGCCTCCAGTGATTTCTCTTTTCCATCCTGTTCATTTTCAAGCTTTTCATCGGGTATGCCGCTGCCAGTCGAGACCATTAGGCTTGCTTTGTGGAGAGACTCAGTTTGATTAATGGTTTTTTGGAGGAAAAACAAGAATATAGTTCAGTGCTTGGGGGTGTTAGACAATTTCCTTTGGGAAGGCGATGAACCATACAAGAGAAGCGATAGAAAACGCTTTGGTGTCACGTCATGATTCTGCATCAAACCCCAACGCCGAGTGGCTTAGGAGCCTCTATGATTGTCTAACAAGATTTCAGGATAGTGTGGCATCTCTGCTCATGAAATTTACACGACCGCCATCTCACCACATGGTTTTAACAATGGTCGGGGAGCATGCGTTAATTTGCATAACAGATCTAACCAATCGTAGCCCATTGCTATTGTGTAATGCCTGCTAAATTGTATATATTATATACGTCGCGTATATATTAAGAAAATTTGGTGCAATGCACTTGATGTTAGTGTCGATGTTAGTCAGAACATTCTTGCTAATGAGCGGGGTCATTCATTTCTAGGATGCATAAAAATGCGTTTGAATGTTTTTCTACAGTACTTTCTTTTTTCTATTTTGTTGGTTTTTTTTTTTCAATTAGACTTCATGCAAACTTATTGCAGGTACAAAGGTCAATAAGCTTTGCCATAAAGCAAGTCCATAGGTTGCTGGTAGATTGAAGTATGTTAGCTGTCATGATGTACTTTGTTATGTATAAAACAAATTACGTCGGATTACGCCGCAAGTACACGTTGTACATCTGTTTTGCATGATATTAGAGAGGTTTCAATTGGACGACGACCCTTACTTCAGGTTGGAAATAAAGCAGACATGAAGTAGTAGATCTTTCAACATAGAGCTTATAATGCTAACTAAATAAGATTGACATATTACGATAAGTCGAATATGCATCAACATCAATGATTATAGACTCTTATCGTAGTTGTATTGTTTTTCAACTTGTTTATAAGCAAAAAAGAACTGAATTTTATTCCTTATCTTTAAATTGTGTGCAGCAGTTGAGCCACGTTATCGCATATCGTGGAAATTGGCCAAAAACGAATTATTAATTGACGTCTATACTTGATATACGGTATATAATTTTATAAATAGTGCCGTTGCTAGAACTAAGTTTATAATTATACATGAAAAATGGAATTTTCATTGCTATATAATAAATAAAATGTCTTCTAATTGATAAATAGAATATAAAAAGTTGCAACGATGTTCATTCTTCGAATGTATATGTAATATATTACATAGTTTAAAACGTGAATGGGTATATATTAACTACGGTAGTATATGATGCGATGTTGTAAAATACAAATATGCTGATATTATATTTTTGAACGAATTGCTATTTAAATCAACAATTTTTAGTTATAATAAATATAACATGCACTACATAATGTTCTAATTCAAACATTCTTCTTGAGTGCCTTGTCTTGGAACGTATTTTGGATTGGTCGGGCCAGTCGTGGAAGTGCTGAGTCGAGCTTGATCTGGGGGGTGTCGAGCAAATATCAAACGTATGTCTGTATGTAGGTAAACGCGACCAGATTTGGAAGAAGCGAATCTATACAAAAGAGAAACGTGCAAAAAATTGGGTTTCTATTTCGACTTTAAATGAATTATTTACAGCGAATTAGAAAAGAGCTTTCATTTGATCTGATAGAGAGAGAGGAAACAAAATAGTTTATACCTCAAATGGATAAGATAATGTAAATTATCATAAGTCTAAAAAATCGAGAAAAAAAAGTTGATTTTGATGATTTTACTGACTACGATTATACGTATGTATTTACGTAAAGCTTGAAATTGTCATACAGCTATGGGAAATAGGAATACTGCAGCATGCTAGAATTTACATGAAAACGCATCCCATAGATATAAAGATAATGTATTTAACGGAGAACCTACTCTATCGACAAGGCCAGGAGACTTCACCAATGATGTAATTTTTTGACGTAGAAAAGTTTGAAAATTTGGCCTCATGTCCGAGAAATCATACAAGACGACGAACACTTTGACAACAGTCTTGTTGGGATTGAAGAGAGTCTAAAAACCAAGAGTTTTGATCGCTAAATCGTTCCATACTAAATCATTATATGACTTGTAGTTGAGCATGTATGTGTGTAAACCCTTGTTATACGATTCGATATTAAATTATATACATGTTATACCAGTTGAATTGTTCCTTTCTTCGGAACATGGTAACCTTTCTTCGGCAGTCTTGGAACATCCAACGAAATATAACCCTGAGAGAAAAAAAAACAACGGATAAGACCTTGAAAACCTTTCGAAAAAGGACGCACACACACAACAGCAAAACTTCATGTCTTAAATATACCATATAAGGAGACGGAGCGTTGTCCTCGGATAATTTGAAGAAATATGCTTGGACTGGAAGTGTGACGTGAGCAAGACATTTCCTTGAGCCGCTGGCACTAAGTTCAGCAGTAAAACCCTGAAACAAGTTTAGGAATGACTAACTATGTTCACTAGTACGCCGCTTTATTGAAAAATGCAAGTATCAGTAACAGTGAGCATTTTTTTCTGGGACTCGATTGTTCAGAGGTGGATTAGCGTTAACTCTGGGTTAAAATTTAACCAGATTTTGTAATCTGCATGTTTCTCTGCGTCCGTTTGCTTTCAAACTTTCCACCTTGAGACTTTCATTGACTCAAAGAAAAGTTGTAACGAAACATTTGCAAGTTTACGAGCAAGCAGTTAAAATTATTGCTTCAAACACTACGTTCACCAACGATTGACCTAACGAGCTTTAAAACCAGGCCTTGTAGTATATATCTTGTAGCATACCTCGACCAAACCGTCCGGAAGAAGTCGATCGTTTAATACAGATTCCTGGCAAAATAGGGAGAAATCCAGCATGAACATTAGTTGATGAGAAACAGTTGGGAGAGAAAGGCTGAGAAAAAAGTACAAGTTAGGATCAGAATTACCTCAAAATTAACCAGCAAGCTTTGCGTGATTAACGTCGGAGCGCTCTTGCTAAGATTACTGACGCGCTCAGATAAACTGGACGGCTCGCGAGATGGACTGTAAGAAATAACATGGTTCAATTACAGTAATTAAGTATTTGGCCATAGATATGTACACCAAATTTTCAGTGCACCTGCATAGATCATCGACTGTCTCTTTCTGAGAAGTTTTTCTATAAGGAGCCTAAAACAAAATGAGCATTTTGCTGGGAATCACATAAAATGACTCCTCGTTTACGTGTAGTGAAAATTGGAAAATTTCGTGTTAAAGTATTTCAAAGTGAGGCGAGAGTCGGACTAAATACCACTGAGACAACTTTTATTTGGATTACCGGGCTAGATGAGACAGGCAGGCCAGTACTGGGGTGAAAAATTGGTAGAGTTCCAGTGGATGCATGTCTCAAGTGATATCTTGAAGTACTCGAGTCTCGTTGCGATATCGCTGCCTTTGCCTTCTCGCTGAAGACATTACCCTGTGAAAAAGGTAAGCCGTGGGTGACAATAAGTACAAATAGACGGCAGAAGATGGTGGGTAAGATGATCACTGGAAGAAACTGATCATTTAAGGAATGTGTACGTGTTTAGTTTCCACAATGGTACCTCAGTTTCACGATAATTCCTTGACTTTCTCTCGCATATTTCTGGCTCATTTTCCGTACATTCTCTATTTGATACACAACATTTTCGTATTCGTTCCTGCAATTTCCTCTCATATTCCTCATTCATGACATGTCGAACTTCAGGAAGAATATTTCCTAGATCTTTCTTTGTACGATGCAAGACATTTCCGTATTCATCAACCCTCCAGGATTTTTTCATCATTCTGTCAAAATTTGTGATTTCCGAGTTCAGCCGATGTCTGTCCATTGGATCATGTCTGATATTCTCAAAGTTGACAGGCAAGACCTTTTCACAGTCCCTATCACGGCTTTGAAAACTACTCCTAACATGTCGTGCTAATGAAGATGTCTTAGGAACAAAATTCTCCAACTCAAAACTGTTTTCTTGTTTTCCCGTGAAGTATTCACAACATTCCAGTGATGCGCAAGACGTCTTCATGTCAGTTTTCTGGCAAAAAGATGACACTTTATCGTCCGTTTCAACACTTTTGCATGTTCTTTTATCAAATTTCGCTTCTTCTGATAGAAAGGAAGTCCTGAACTGCTCTTTCAGTGAGCAATTTGTCTCGTTTTGTTTATCAACATACGTTGTACGTGTTCCAGGCAAAAACAAGGTATCTATATCTTGTCCAAAAACAGTTCTATCCTTAAAATTGTCAACTTCTTTTGGCGTGCGATATTCTAATTTTGACGTCAACTGCTCCTGGCTCATTGAGCAAATTTCACAAAATGGAGTGGCTACATCTTTTCGTTCATGAGAAATGGGCTGTTGTTCCGATGCAGCCTCCCTAATGTGAGCTGAACGGCGATTTCCAAATTCTAATTTTCGTGCCGCGTGCGAGGGCTTTTTGGAACAATGGGTAGCGCTATCTGAGTAGCGTTGTGGCGTTTGGCAAGGTTTCTCGGCTAACACCCAGGAAAATACAGGGTATTCCGCGGAAATATCCGAGTGAGGAAGGGAATAAAGCGAGACAACGAGACCTGACGCCGAAGTGATGTTCACTTGTGGAAACTGATGGAATTCTGGAGTTTTAATGAATCTTTTTAAAGCTGTTTTGTTTTCCGTTTGGCAAAACCTTGAGTGTTGAGAAACAGAATTTAGAGAGAACTATGGACAACTTCATGGACTTCTAATTGACCAGTTAGAATTCATTCGAAATACTTAATTAGAATTAGAACACGTTCTAATTTGTAATTGTTCTAATTCAATTTACACAAGACGTTCTAATAAGCATTAGTAGATTCTAGAAGTACTTCAGAACGATTCTTGGAAGCTTTTGGAACAAACTTATCACGTTTTAAAACTATATGCCACTGTACATTACATGTACTAAAAGCTTTTCTTGGTTAAAAGAAGGTTCTGGGCCAAAGAGAGATCTTTACAAACCTAAAATATAAATGTCTTGGAAATTTTCCGTCAGTAAGATTAAGCCAAGCGCTGAGTTGTGAAAAGTACAGCTTAGATTTGACAGCTTGAATCAACATCTTCTCCGTACAATGAAAACCATGCTCAGAATTTCTATATTGAAGAACAGGAAGGAAGGAAAAAATATGGACAAGATATCTTGGGCTTTAATTTCAAACTAACATTCTCTAACACAATATGACAAAATTTTTCTATAAAACAATATTTTCTGACCTGTTCTACTTACCTGTTTTGATTTATATTGATTTGCCATTGTTCAATTATCAAATAAGCACTATGCCCATTCATTGCTTCTTTCTCATTAAATTTGTCATAGTGACACAGCCAGACTTCAATGAACATTGAGTCACATGATTTCCACAAGGATAAGAATTCCTCCTATAACCAGTAAGAGTTTCCTAACTCAACAACTCAATTGTGCAGCTACTATGAAACATAGATACTTAGCTTTATAAAGAGTCATTTACAAGCCAACCTTTTTATGATGGTATATGATGTCATTGCCACAATCAATACAATCTCTGATATTGCTCTTAACATCTAGAGGGGTTCGGCCTTCAAGAATAAGCAATCCTAGTTGGGCAATCAAGTCTTCTTGACCAATCTCATAGCCTACAACAACAACCACATATTTTTAATAGGTAATTTTTTAAGACAAAAGGTCATCTCATTGATGAATAAAATCATCTGGCAGTAGACAACATCACAGCTTACAATATGACACTCTGATTTAGTGAAGGCATTTCTGGACAATTTTTGGTTAGGAACAGTATTATCAGTAATAATCTTTGCTAGTCTACATCGAAGTATCATTTCCCACAAAAACAACATAGGCTATTAAATGTTAATGGCTCTCAAAATTTGCATAGCTGGACACATTGATACAATTTCTAAAGAAAATTGTGAAAAAACACCTCTGATAAAATTATAAGTGTTAGGATATTATAAATATTTTTTGTATCATAGCATATATACCATGGTTGCGTTTCAAACAGAGTTTAATCATTGTTTACATTTTGACAAAATACGCTGTCATATATATATTTACAATAGCTTTCTACTAATTTCATCGGCTATCCTTTGTAAACGCACTTACGTCGAAAAACTGTCTACCAGTATTTCTGGCAAGACTTATCAAGTAGAGGAACAGAAAGATTGTATTCATAGCAAAGAAATACACGAAGGGTATAAACATATTTATATTCATAGCAAAACAACAACAGTGTTCAGAGGAAACCCAAACAAAAAGGTGACTTGTAATGTTTTTGAATACAACCTTCAATCGGCTTCATTTTCAATAAAAAATGATCCCCCAGCGTTTACTTCTTATTCTTTTCTCGCTGTAAATATCATTCATGACTAATTCAAAAGCAAACGGTCAAAACAAGAGACCAAATCCACGTACTCTCTCTTGTGGCTCATAAATTCGAGCATAAAATTTTATTTTTATTTTTGTCGTCAAGCCAAAGTTCGCGAAATAAAAATGAGTTAATACGCATTCTGATTGGCTAGTTACAGAAGATTATATGCATGACGTCATTACCGGAACCAAAATTTGGCCAATGACATCACAGCTACTTGACCTTTGACTTTTGATAAACTCTTTCGTACAAGATTTTTAAAGTAGAATTAGGATTTATGGGTTCAGATTAAAGTTAATTAGTTTAGATTAAGATTTGTAAGTTTAGATTAGCAGAGATTTAGAAATAAGTTTAGGAGTTCACGAAAGGGACTAACTAAGGATTAGATTAGGTTTAATAAAACTTGGCGTGAAATTTGACATTTTCAACAAGTAAAACCAGTAAAACCGATTGGTAAAATTGTTGCGATTTCATGGCGCAATTTTCTCCCCTTAGAAGAGAATGCGTGCTCCCCGCATTGCATCATAACGCATGCGCGTAGTGTTCTTTCTTTTTGCTGTGGTCGCCGAAAAGGTCGTAAGATGCCTGTGAGTTGCCCAAAAAAATACCTTTTGCCCAACTATATCACTAGTTTTTGTTTCAGTCTGAACTCGTGTGAATGCGTTGTGTTCTTATTTATGTTCTGTGTAAAATGTAGACGGATTTCTTGTTAGCACTGGATGTTATTTTCAGGCTTGCGCGAACACGTTTAAACACGAATTTATAGTCACATGGCCAAATAGATGAACTGACTGTATATAAATACGAAAACGAATAACTTTTGCCTCTTAAATCTCCTGCTTGTGCGTCTTTGTCGAATAGTTATATTTTGTTTATTGGAAGTCGTCAGGTCATTTTCAATCTAATGTTCATACAACATCATCTTGGATAGCATTAACTATTTCAGAATCCTTTACCAGGTGATAGTATCAGCAAATATAAACTCAAACTAATTCCGAATAAGGTGCTCATTATTAAACTCTTTATTGCAAATATTGCTGAAGGTGAATCGATTGATTCGAAATACATAGATTATTAAAACAAAGTTTAGTAATGAGCTCGTTATTCGGAAATAGTTTGATTTTATATTACCTATTTCCTAAACCCTGTTCCTTTGCAGTTATACAAAGATTTACTCCATCCCAGTGCGGAAGAAGAGAAACAAAAACACAAATTAAAAAGGCTTGTACAGTCACCGAACTCATATTTTATGGATGTAAAATGCCCAGGTAGGTAAAGGAACGCTCGTTTTAAAGTAACCAGGACCATCTGGCACTGGACGAAATCAATGATGAAGTAGTAAGATGCGCTAGAGTGTGCTGCTGCTCCATGGGTCAACCCACATAAAATGAGATGCCTTCAGTTAACTTGTTGATGCTTTTTTCATTGAATGTTTTTATGTAGGATGTTACAAGATCACAACTGTGTTTAGTCATGCACAAACGGTGGTTCTCTGTGTCAGTTGTTCTACTGTCTTGTGTCAACCTACCGGAGGAAGAGCCCGATTGACAGAGGGTTTGTATTCATAATTCTCTCTAAACCAGACTAAAAAGTTTGTTAGTCACAAGATATTTCCAGTCTGGTGTAGAAACATGTCTGAGGTTTTTCTGGTGGAATTGAAGAAACTAATTGTTTATATTTTCCAGGTTGTTCGTTCAGAAGGAAACAACAGTAGAAGTCGTTTCATTAAAATGTGTGATGTTTATATTGTAATAAAACATTAACCACTGAATTGCCAATCTATCGTTGAGAGTGTGAAATGTGACCTCCATGGTAGCTGTGTGCAATGGAACACAGCTTGTACAAGTACAACAACTTGTACAAATGTATTCACTAAAACGCCTTGCAAGTATCTTGCCACTCGCAAGTGACTCACAAAAATGCTCTAGAGCCACTCGCGAGTCACTCGCTTACTTGCTACTCTTGGGCGACTCGCAAGTGACTCCAGAGTCACTCGCAAGTCGCCTCATGTTACTCACAGCTGGTACTGTACTTGATTGCGATCATTGTGTTTGAAGCAACTAGTCAACTTAGCTTGCAGTACCAATAGACTATACGCACTATGACGTTTCATTGCATTACTACTGAGACCAGAACACTTTGCAAGCATAATCAGGCAACAATGCCAGCATGCTGGCAAAGCATGTAGGTCCCAGTCGTTAAATTTGCTATGAAACATCGTAGTAGGTTGGGCCTGTTAGGCTTATAAGCACGCAGGACACTTTGGATATAAAATGCCTTGCGTGCTCATTCCCTAGGCTCGCTATTTTCTATAGAGAGCCTAGGTGCGAGACTCCAAAGTGGATGTCAAGTGCAATTCCTTGCACGTTGTGGGGAGGGGGGCCAATAACTAACTTATACGAAGTCTTGTAGAGAGCTGAGAAGTAATTTTTGAAAGACGACAGAATAACTTTTATTGGGAAAACGTAGGTAAATATTTTGATAAAAAGCTGGTTATCTTGTACAGTGTAGTAGTACCACAAGTGTTTGTAAGGGTAGGAGATTATACAAACAATTGCGCGTTTCCGCAGATATTTCAACAAAAGCTGTTTTCGCATTAGAAGACGGTCAAACATCGTCTTAACAGACGAACGGACGGTCGGAGTTCGTCTGAAATTTTGTCCAACTCGTTTTGACATCCGACGATTTGTACGACTGAGACGATTTGTTCGTCCTGACGATTTCTTCATCTTCTATTGTGAAAACGGCTAATGAGTCTCTGGTGTTGCTTGCTTGAATGCTGCTTTCCAGTTACGCGTTTTGACACGCACGTACACGCACATAAGAGTTTAAATCCTTCAAAGTTTTATAGGTTTAAAAAATACAAGAACTAGTAGACCCGTGGTCATTTAGAGTTCAACATTCTAGACGTTTCTTCTTGCGATTGTTTATAAGATAGGTTTATTACAATCTTGACTTCTACGTGCGTGTCAAAAATGCGTAACTGGAAAACAGCCTTAAGTTGCATTTAACTTGGCGCGCGCAATAGCCTTAGACACGATACAAACTTGTCTTTATAAATTTACAAGTTTCACAACTTGATTTGTAGAATTGAAACGACTTTTTATCTCTAAATTATTATAAAGACCGAGGAGCTTTCTAGAAAATTTGCTCAGATCACAATGTGGCGTTTCACTAGTGATCAAAAGTGTTGCAACACTGTATACTGCAGCAGTATAACATGCAAATTGCAGTATTTCATTGATCCAAATGTCGTTCACACCTGTTTCCAATACCTGAATATAATTTAAATACTTAGCGTTAATATAAAATGCCTTGTCGTAATTTAGGAGAAAACAGTCTCATTTGTCAAGGTAATCAATTCAACGTGAAAATTTGTAGTCATTTGCAAAAATTATTTCGCTGCTGTTGCAGCAGGTTGTAATTATCCAATAGGCTAATTCAACATCCTGTTATTTGAGTAGGAAGAGGAAAATGCCAAATAGATCCCCTTTTGCTCAACTTACAGGAAATTACTGCCATAATTTACGTAGGCGTCAATATGTGGTTATTACTGTGAAGGTAGCGCAGTTTTGTGAGAGCTATTTCTCATCCTAGACTTGCGCCTAAACGGTCAAAGACGTTTTGCTTCAATTTTGATCAATAATGTATCCAAATCAAGTGCAAGGTACATGTGTATACTATCTGGGATTTGTTTCAGGGCATAAACTAAGAAATTTCGTGCATATAGAAACAGCAATGCCATGCCAACGCAAGATGAAGCGTGCATCTGCATGGCGTAACTAGCGTGAAGTTTTGAATTAGTCATGTGCATTGCGTGCATTACCCTTGAGAGGTAAATGCACTTAGAATAAAGCGAATAATACAAAGCACTGGTGTGTGAGTTTGGTCTACGTTTTTTTTTACTTTAGGCTACCCACCGCAAGGTGGAGTGGGGTACTCACCCCAAGGTGGAGTAGGGTATCCTCCCCAGCCAGGAGCTGGTTATAGTAACCCTATGGCCCCAAGTAAGGATAAGTGCTACTTTGTCAACTAAAAAAAAATTTTTGCGGAACTTTTGCAATAACAATGCAGTAGCATTGTCTTGATTTTTTATTCCTGACAGGTGCACCTCCAGCTACACAATTTGAAGCTGTGGCAGGTTATGAAAAAACTGTTTATGGCCAAGGTATGTTGAAGACATTATATGACGTGCTTGCATAATATGCTCTGAAGGACAGACCACATCCAATTCTCACCTCTTTCACATCATTATTTTTCAGGCTATGCCCCACCACCACCCACTTCCCCGCCCATGCCTGATGAACGGCGTCCAGATGAGGAATTTGTCAAGTAAGTTGAACGTAATGATTTTCTTTAAATGTGCTGGTGTTTCTAAGTATGGATGGTTTTCATTTACGTCATAAATCGCCATATTGATGGAAATTTGAAAAGAAAATCCATAAATTTTATGGCATGATGAACAGCAAAACTTTGAAGTGGTACACCAACATGGCCGCTTTGACGTCATGTGAAAACGCTCTATAGGCTTATTGCATTTATTTTATTTTATTTTATTTATTATTTGTTGTTATTTATTTATTATTTATTTATTAATTATTTCTTTATTTATTTATTATTTATTTAATTTAATTTAATTTATTTAATTAGTGGAGCAGCAATCACAGCAGAAGAAGCGCAGGATGCGATGGAAAGTTTTGTTGCCACACAATGTTGCTATGGCAAAAGTCCTGCTAACGAAATGGAAATTCGAGATATTACACCATCCAGTGCTTATCATGTAAGAGGAGAGAGTGAGAATTTCAGTAAACACTCTTTTTTTCATTCTCTTTTCAATCAACAAAATGATTGAAGTTACAAACAACAGGACTGAGAGAGTCCCAAATTAAGTGCTCCAATCCAGCTACATTAACATCGTAAAACAACACAGACTGGATTACAAATGTTAACGAAGGGTAACACAACATTACGAGACGAAGACAAGATCAATGTGTTCCTAAACATCTTTGCCACAGTGGAGTTGGAAGTAGAACTTGCAGTAGAACTTGAAAAAAGTAAAATGCATTTTGTTTTTGTGTATTCTCTAGTACAAGCTGACAACATTTACAGAATCTAGGAAAACGGCGTGGCAATTTGAGCCTTTTACTGGTTAGGCGTACTCATCATTGTAACTCAGAGTATTAAAACTACATAGTTTGCTTGTACTTTATTTGTGTATATATATATTTATACAGATATTTTCATTTCTGTTGCCTAGGTCAAGTAGTAGATGGCCCCCATAATGGGCCTGCTCCAGGACCTTGGAATGTTATGGTTCAACCAGCAAAAATGTTCACCCCGTCTAGTACCAAAGTTGAGGTTCCTCATACAGCTTCTGTGAAGGTGTGTGTTAGTTCCCTGTGAAAATCTGACTCTAGGTACAGTGAAACAGCTCTTAAATAATCTCGTGTTTCTTTGCAGCAATGTCATGAGTGTTATGGAGGGGGATTCAAGCAATGCAAAACTTGCACTGGAAGAGGTTGGGTGAGTACGCATCGAAATTTTAGTGTAGTCCTTTGTCATATTTCCCGCCATTTTTCTCAATGAGGGTCGTGTTTTTCAATTCTTTTTTTGCAGAGCAAGTGTAGTACTTGCAACGGTCAAGGAGTCGTGAGAGACAATTTTAATGACGAAACGCAATGTACCTCGTGCTCGGGTGCTGGGGAGGGACAGTGTAAGCCATGCAATGGGGCAGGGAGGATTAAATGTGATGTTTGTCAAGGTCATTGTAGACTCAAGACGTTCATACAACTTACTGTTACATGGTACTGTATATCTAGCTATGAATAGTGTCTTAGTGGAAGAAAAATAGGCATGCAATATGGTGTAAAGGCGGTTTTCCACTACGCGAATTTGTTCGAGAGAAAAATAAATCTAGCGACATGATTGGCTTGCTTTCGACGTTT
>JAODVM010423162.1:0-25421 GCA_025400095.1 Phenganax marumi
GCGTTGAAACGACAAACGAGACAAAAACGTTTTTGGAAACGCTTGAAAACGGCGCTCGTGTGCACGTAGCCTAAAAGTCTAACATAAATACAGCTGTTTTTAAAACTAAACTTTTAAATGTGTAGCATGAAGTTTATTCAAATTCTAGAATACTCTGTGTGGACTTGAAAAAATCGGGTTTTTAAAGACGGTTATCGGTTTTTACCCTGAACCGCATCACCCTAACTGATACACATAAGTTGAGGAATGTTCATGGATATTTCGTTCGGAAACTGCCTTTTTTTGTGCGTGTGTATGCTGTACTGTACGGTGAAGACATTGCCGTTAGAAATATCATATGGAGATTTGGCGAAAGTCGTGCTATCATTTTGGTCATGTTTGTGTGAACTTGAGTTGAGTTTGTATGTACATGTTATCGCTCTCTCTGCAGGAACAGCCAGTCATTTATCGCTTGCCTCAGAAACGGAACTAAGCGAAGTCATAAATTTCCTTTCGGGCCTTCCACCACGTGGCAACGCCGAGGACGGTGACACGGAGTCCACGTGCAGCGCACGTGCCATGTCGGACAGCGGTATCGAGAGTGTCAACAAGCTTGGCGGCAGCGCTGCGGATTTGGATGAACAAAAGAAGGGAAAGAAAGGTAAAAAGAAAGAGAAGAAAGCGACGGCAAAGAGTGAGGGTTTAAACAAGAAGAAAAAGAAGAAACGAGGAGATAGGAAGAAGGAAAAGAAGAAACAGACCTCCGAAGAACAGGATGCTAAGAAAGATGAAGCGGCAAATACTATTGATGAAGGTGAGGCGCGTAGTGGTAGTAGTGGTGGTAGTGGTGGTGGCAGTGGTAGTGGTAGTAGTGGTAGTGGTAGTGGTGGTAGTGGTAGTGGTAGTGGTGGTAGTGGTAGTGATGGCAGTAGTACTAGTACTATGCTTGTATTAGTAGATTGTAGTAGTTGTAGTAGATTTGTTAATTCCCAGAGCAATGCTGGGACGTTAGAAACCTATTTAGTGTATTTATAGAGAAACGTCTCAATATTTTTTACAAAAAAATTCTTCTTTACAAACAGTAAAAGAAGAAGCGTCTCCGGATTGTGATCAGGAAGCTGTCGTTATAAGTGAAAGTTTAAGGTTGGTGGTGGAATGAAAGAGCAACCTGGGGCCATTTGTACGAAGCCCATTTCGCTTTAGAACGGTGAAAAAATCAGAATTTAAAACCACGTTCTCATATCTTGTACGTCTTTCAAATCTAATCTTGTTCGCTATACTATAGTTAGATGCATAGTTATTGTATTCAGTAGAAAAACTTTCAGTTTGGTGGTACGAGGAATGTATGAGTATGATTTCTATTTTGTGATCAAAATGGGCTTCGTACAAACGGCCTCTGGGATTTGGGATTTGCTTTCTATGTAAGTTCTATCATATAGTCCAACGTATTTTTTATCAGAAGTGTTTGGGAACAAGAGAATAAACAACAGCACGACGCAGATAGCCCGTCAACCTTATCTCTACATGTTCCAAACTTAGCCAACCAAACTTGCAAACTGTACGGCTCACAAGATAGTATATATCACAGTTGCTGGTCGCTATCCGGCCTGGCGCACGATGCTGACGAATCTGTTGCCAAGACAACGTGTCAGGAGATAGTTCCGTCTAAATATAACGGCAGCTGGTCGAAGGGATTTGATCCGCCGGTTTCGCAACGAAGCATTTGGAGTCCGGCACTGCCAACTTCTTCTGTCGAAAACGTAGGTCATGATTGTTTTAGAACTTTGATTCTTGAAAGTTCTTCAGAAGTTCTCCCCAGCAATATACTATTTCAGTAAAAATTAACGTAGGGGTTTAAGGTAAATTGTGTCTTTGAATGCGTTTACATTCACACCAACTTTAATTAAACTATCTGTTTTGCTTTGAGCAGTTTCCTTCTCGTAAGGAAGCATGGCCGCCCTCATTAAAGCGACAAGAAGGTGTCGATGTGGAGGAAACTGCCACTGGTGGTGATGTTAATCCGATGCTTGGAGAGTCTGTGTTTTCGCTTGGAATAGGACTCACTGGTTTTGAACTTTTCGCTGCTGCTAAGCAAGCCAGGTATGAAGTCCACTGTGGACCTTCGTGGAGAATAAACAAATAGATTCTGTAAGGCAGTCGCGGGTGGTCGCATTCCGACGACGACCATCTGCTGTGCGGTCACTCAACTAGTTTTCAAACTGTATTGGTTGCTTTCTATAGCTCAAATAGTTCCGGTTCGATGGACGAGAGGACTGAAAGACAGGGTGATAAAAGTACCACTTTTCAACCTCCTGTATGTTGCAATATGAATAATAGATAATAATAGCTCGATATGGCAAGTTTCAAGGTTGCAGTGACACCTGCAACTTGTCTCGCTAAACCTTTTCAACTCAAGTTGTATGAAAATTATACTTTTTAGATGTGGCACAATTCACGAGGTAAACTTGCTGCATGTCAGTTTTCAGAAAAGTCGTCATCTTGTGAGGAAGGTTTGCATTATGTACCTCAGCATGACCCGCGGGGGAGACTTCACTCACATCACAGTGATCCATTCTTATCCAAGAATGTCCCGTATCGCGTTCCACCCATGTACATGAGGGTCCGGTATGACCCTAACCTTATTACACCTTACCCTGGGGAAGAGGTGAGGTATGGGCCTCCGCACCAAGGGGCGAGGGGGCCACGCTTTCCGACACACAGTGGTTTAGATAGAAGGCGAGCCACGCCCCAATATTTTGCGCGGCCTCCGGCTGGACCCATGTGATGTGTGCGTGCTGAAGTGAAATTGCACTCCGGAGGGAACTGTAAATGAAGTGCTTCTATGAAGGTTACGAATTGTTATAGATATGTACAATCCCTGACCTTGATGTTGGCATGTTGACATTATGATAAGTAAAACCGTAGTGGATGAGAAAATTATCGGCAGGAAATCGAGTACGGATTATTGCTGAAATTTTCAGTGTTATAAAATGGTATTTTACTCTGGGAGATTAGAATTGCTATCTAGCTTGCTTAATTGTGTTCTGTTTGTTTGGTATTCCAAAGCTACTATCATACTATCATACTTTCCAGATAACTCAAGAATAAGGGAAGTAAAATAAGAGCCATGCAGTGGGTTCATGGTATAACCAGATACCTTTCTTCATTGATCACCAACAATGGATCGGAGAATATCGCCGATGAATTACAGTATCAATAGGCTTTGGTTTCTTATAGTGTGACATTGCGCTATACCAGCTATACTCTGAAGATTGAATTTGCCATTCCAGTAATAAAATAAGATCAGTGGATAAAAGTCAGGGGGGTGGGTACCTAGGAATTTCAAACAACATGGCCGCGATGATGCGCAGTTCAAAAAGTTTTCTTTAACAAGATTTAAGCAATGCTATCGAGGCTCGTTTTATTGCGGCGAATTCCTGCTGCATTTCAGCAATCGGCGAGGAAGATACAGACAGGAAAAGTAAAACGTGCTCCCAAAGTCCAAGGTATGAGAGGAGAGTACAGAACAGCAATTTGTGCCTGATGAATCGAAAATTTTGAAATACATATTTATATGCTTTTCGGCGCACGCTCTATCATTGTACAAACTAGTATAAAGTTAACATGCTGTATTAGTCTCAGAGATTTAGTGGTGCAGAGTTGTTTGAAGTTTCGTGCAAAATCATACAACAGCTGCTAGTGATGTCATTGGTTATATTTATAGACAGAGATCTCAAGAAGTTTGTGGAGTAATAGAAGTAGATTTGGAATGTAATAATAGCGAGTTTAGGCAAGCGGCGTTTTTGACAACACGGACATCAACCAGAAGGAAAGTTGACGTTTTCCACAAATCACCATGCTTGTCCCAGTCTTTTGACGTTCCTCATGCCGTTCGTGTTGTCGAAAACTTTGCTTGCTTAAACTCGCTAATGAGTGGAGCAGCACCTGCCTCGTATCCAGGCAGTGTTTGAACTGTAGTGGTTAATATTGTGCTTACATGAAGTGTGGAGCATTAGCAGGATCGGTTTACAGTAGCAGTCTTATATAGTGGGCTTGCATAAAGTAGAAGGAAAGAAAGGGATCAAGGGAAGCTCAATAAGGTTGAGGGCAATAGAAATAATTTCGGGAAGCAATAAAGACTGAAGAAGTGCCTGTCTCTTGCCGTGACCAGCTAAGCACTTTTTGGCAATGGTACTTTATAGTAGGCTTATACGAAGTATAAGGCTAAGGTAGAACACTCGATAAGGGGTAACCACAGTATGTTCAAGTGTTTCTTAAAAAAAGAGCAAAAACCCACCTCATCCATGCATCCAGTATTACTTACTGATCTACCCCCGGGTGGAACCGCTGGATTGTCGCATGTTACGTCTGGTCATGTTTTCAGCACAACAAACACTATCTTTGGTGGAGTGTGTCCCGCTTTACCGTCATCAGGGAAGCTCCAAAGGTAGACCAGGCAACAGTCCCTGGGCCATGCAATTACTTGCAGATGCACTTGACCTTCTTCCAAGACTTGTGATTAGCAGCCCACACACCTTATTTATTTGTATTTGCCTCTGGATATATGTGTACGTTATTGGGTTCGCGTGTAATTGTAGTGGTGCAGATGCGCGCATTGCGCATGCGTAGAACAATAAATGTTAAAAATTCGGTTCAAAGGGTTGGAAAGTTTTTTTAAACTATACTTCAAATGAAATCTTCAAAAGCACAGAGATAATATCTATTCTATTTCTTGGCTGTGTTTCTAGAGAATGAAAGCGCTGAACTGCGTCCATTGTACTTGGATGCCCAAGCAACCACTCCTATGGTAAACTTTCCAATAATGTATTTGGATGTAAGCATCAGTTTGTGGATACGCCGCGTATATTTATTACTGCAAAGCTTTCGGTCTGTTGCTTTCGCTTTGCAACAATAAATATACGTGGTGTATCCACAAACTGTTGCTTATATTGTTGTTTGTGCCATGCAAAATTATAAAAGTCTTAATATACTTGGAGTAGATAGATTTGGGATAGTTTATACCTCTCCATACATCAACTCTAGCAATGCATTCCTTGAAAAGCTTTTCTGATATTGTATAACATTAATTGTGTAGGATCCTCGGGTTTTGGACGCCATGATGCCTTATTACGTTTCTTACTATGGGAACCCACATTCAAGAACTCATGTTTATGGCTGGGAGAGTGAAGGAGCGAGTGAGAAGGCTAGACAGGTGAATTGGAAAAGGGCAGATTTATGAAATCTTTTTTCCACACAATTTCACGTATAAATAGAATGTAGATTCATGAAATCGTTTTTTTCCACACAATTTCACGTATAAATAGAATGTAGATTCATGAAATCGTTTTTTTCACAGGTGATATCGGCTATAAATAGTACATAAATTTAATGATTTAACTCGTTTTATTTGCATTTGCGACTTTGCTTTGAACTTAACTTTCTGCTTACTAGTAGGTGCTTAAAGTCCTAGTGTAAGATACCTCTACTAATGTAATTTACCCTAGTGGTTACGAATCAGTATTTTAAAAATTAAGAATAGAAAAACATGACCTAGTGTCTTGAAATAAAGCTTGTTTGATATTTTTTCTCTTTTATTCCTCTCAGCAAGTTGCTAGTCTCATTGGAGCAAATGCTAAAGAAATTGTTTTCACAAGTGGCGCTACAGAATCAAATAATTTAGCAGTAAAGGTGATTTTCTCGAACATAACATATGAAATATGTCAAGTTTTTAATTATAGCCACGTTGTTTCACTCTCAAGCTTTTTACATTTTGAATAGTATTTCCGACATTTCTTTACGAAGGGTGTTGCTCATTTCTATAAAAACAGAAAGAAGCATGTCATTACAACTCAAACGGTATGGAATATCAAATATAGACTACTTGCATCATTTATCATTCTTATTTTGTCATTTACAACTGTAGTAAAATATAATTTTGACATCTAGTGGCTACAGTGCTTTCATAATTTGTTTAAGGAACATAAATGCGTGTTGGACTCCTGTCGTTCTTTGGAAGCTGAGGGTTTTGAAGTTACATATTTGCCAGTAAAGACAAATGGATTAATCGATCTAAAGGTAAAGACAAAATCGTTATTATGTTTGCAATTTCGGTTTATGCAATAACCAAAGAAAAATCAAAATGTTCTCTATGTTTCTAGCAACTTGAACATGCCATTCGTCCAGACACTTCACTTGTCTCAGTTATGATGGTAAACAATGAAATCGGAGTCCTTCAACCTGTCCATGATATTGGTAAGTCCATGTCTTTTCAGCCTTGCAAAGGGTTGCTTTAGTTTTTATTCAAGTTTCAAAACTTCCAATTATGCCCCAAATTGTCCCAAATTTCTACTAGACATTAGCAATGGGGATATTTGCTCCAAAAAGTCATTATTAGACCATAAAAGCACGTTTTAAAAATTTTCGAAAATTTTTTGCTATATTCATATTTGATCACGGAAGGTCACTCGTGACGAAATTTATGAAAACTTCCAATTATGTCCCAAATCGCCTCAAATTTCTGCTAGACATTATCAAGCAGCATATTTACCCGAAAAAGTCATTACTAGACCATAAAAGTATGTTTCAAAAAATTTGAAAATTCTCCGCTATATAGCTAGCTATTCAATATGGGTCACTCATCATGAAATTGTTCAAAGTGCCAATTATACCCTAGATCATCCCAAATTTATCCTAGACATTAACAATCGGCGTATTTGCCAAAAACGGTCATTGTTAGACCATTAAAATCTCCACTATATTGATATACTAGCCCCTCGGCCCTCTTCACCAAAAACTTTAAAATTTTAAGGTGTGATGTATGTCGTTTTCAAAGACCGTATGAGTCCAGGGGCGGATTAGCCTACCGGGCGATGCCCCGGTGGGCCCCCACTTTTGTACAATAGGGGGGCCTTGGCTATGAGCCTATATATGAATGCACGTTACAACCCTGCAATGTCTTAAAACCTGTTTGCGGTCACGCGGACTTGGACAATCAAACAGTAGCAACAAAATAAAGTTTAAATTTTGATCAATGATCAGAATAAGGTCATCAGGGGGGCCCTTAGACAATAGTGCCCGGTAACACTTCTAACGCTAATCCGCCCCTGTATGAGTCTGTGGCAATTGACAAACAAAGAGAGTTGGGGACTATTAGCATATTGTTTTTTCTCAGGGGCATTGTGCAAGGAGAAAAAAGTGTTCTTCCATTCTGATGCGGCGCAGGTGAGATCGCTTAACCTCAGTGGTTAGTTTTGAGAGGCCGACTTCTTAGCTATCATTCTTTGCTTGCTTTGGTAGGCTGTTGGAAAAATTCCAGTGGATGTCAACGAAATGAATATCGATCTCATGTCAATTAGTGGCCACAAACTGTACGGACCAAAAGGTTAGGACTTGTTTTGTGAAAATATTTCATAAAACTAATTAATTTTCAAAAAATAATAAAAATATTAAAAAATATTTTTCATGTTCTCATCAACTGTGCATTTTGTTTAAGTCACTCATTTATATTCGTTAAGGTGTTGGCGCGCTGTATGTTCGCAGAAGACCGCGTGTTCGACTTGAGCCTGTGTTCAGCGGAGGCGGACAGGAAAGGCATGATACTTCAAGTTACAAACATCAAAACGTTTCAAGTTTAACGACCAGCACGAGTATAAAATGTTGTTATCGAGCATCACCTACTATAAACTACAGTTGAATTTTAAAGTTTGAAAGAAACGTTTTTCTGTAGAAAGAAAAAAGTTCAAGTCGTGCTCGTAGTTAATTTTGAAGCGCTCTATCATCTCTCCCTCTAGTTCCCCTTGAAAAATTTTTCATATAAATTGGTCGGTATTTTTTCTCAGAGGAATGAGAAGTGGTACGTTGCCTCATGTTTTGGTTGTTGGTTTGGGAGCAGCTTGTGAAGTTAGTGAAGCTGAAATGAAGGTTGGTTTCGATCATAGAGTTAAATGACGCATGGTTTTGCTTCCAGCCTGTTTTTGAAGTCAAATAGTTGTATTAACTAGTTGTAGTAGTAATGGTTTATTAATAGTTAATAGTTGTTAATAGTTAATTGTTGTACTAGTAATAGTTGTATTAACTTTGTTTAAAGACCTCCCAATAACTGCATTTTTGGGAATGTAAATTTTCGAGTCTTGTTTTTTCTATGACTTCTATTCACACTTTTTTGTCTCACGTTCTTAGTACGACTATGAACACGTGACAAGACTGTCCAATCGTCTTGTGGAAGGCATTATGTCACAGCTGCCTGATGTCGTGAGGAATGGGGACGAGATTGAGACATACCCTGGCTGTGTTAATTTATCATTCTCGTTTGTTGAAGGAGAGAGTTTGCTGATGGCTTTGAAAGATGTGGCGCTTTCCTCAGGAAGGTTAATGGAGCTTGAGTACTTAGTCTTTTTTGCTGCTCTATCAGATCTAAATTTTTCCTCCAAGAGATCCAATAACAGTCATATCTTACTGATCCAGTGTTAGTACAGGAGGACTTAAACTAAACTAACTACATTTATACTGGATAGTTCTATCAGTTTGTAACTGTTCCTTTTGGGGGTACAGGAAGGGTCATCCCCACTGAGATATATACATCTGGACTGCTTGCTTGGCGTCAAAAAGCGTGGTCCAAGATGGCCGAAATTATGAGAGTGTTTGCTTATGAAGTCGGCTGCTGACCAATATACTTTATTAAAGAGCCAGCGATGTCGCAATTCTCTCATATTCGTCAGCCTTCCTGACTTTGAATTGACCACGCACGCCTCAACTCAAAAAGCATAGGAGCAAGCAGTCCAGATGTATAAATGTCAGTGTCGTGAACTGATTCACATGTTCTTGTTTTCGTGCGATTTGGCTCATCTAAGTCCATGTGTTTTTTTCTAACTCTTCCTGTAGTGCCTGCGGAAAGACCCCGAATGTCGACGACGGCAGCTTCATATCAGAACTTATGTAAGTTTGAGCTAGATTGAAAAACGATGCCTGGAATCCATCCTCTCAAATTTCATGCCATTCATCTTGATCGTCAACTTACTGAATTCCCTCTTATATATGTTGAATCGTCTCTTTTTTGTTTTGGCGGTTTCAGAAAGCGCATAATTCAACGATGCGTGGTACACTTTCATAAGTTTATTTATTCTCTTCTGCAATCTTAGGCAGTCGTGCCGCTAAATGAAGAATGTGGATTGTTGGAGTGGGTTCCGAACACTTGTGGCCTCAGGAATATTTTAACGAAAATGTACAAGTATGTGCACTATGTTCTGCTTGTTTATCAAACATAGGCCTACCTACTGTAGTGATGTGTTTGAACTGGCGGGTGGAGTGCGCGACGATCTGAGTTTAAATTCTGTCAATTATCGTCGTAATTCCGTATTCTTTTCTTTTGCGAATGAAAAGGGAGAAATCAATGCACGTAAGATCGTCGGAACTAAAAAGACTTTATGATTCGATGGCTTCTGCGTCGTCAAAAGAGTAAGTTGTCATGTATGTCTCGTTCATTTTTCATGCATTCGTTTGAGTATTTACGGATGAATTTATTTTTAGAGACAGGAAAACGATATTTGAAACTCAAGTTTTAAAGAAGTAAGCTTTCAGTGTTTTTTCCCCCCATCTCTTCTTGTTTATCAATTGTTTTTTTTCATCATTTTCACCTTCGTTTAAATTCTGTCCTATCTTTTCCTAGATTTCCCCCCATTTTCCACGAATGGTTCTTAAAAACATTCCCCACACCAACCTCATGGTATGTTAGTGACCATTTTTCAAAAAAAATATGATGTTTTTCACCGTACAAATAGAAAGACTCATGGTGTATTATTTCCATCACTCAAAAGGTACAACAGTCGTCTCGCGTATTGTCGTACAGCGGCGGTGATGTCAATCGTGGGATATATTCTTGGCCTGGGGGATAGACATGGTGAAAATATCTTGTTTGATTCAACAAATGGTGATTGTGTTCATGTTGATTTTAACTGCTTGTTTAACAAGGTTTGTTTATAGTAATCGTACTCAAAATGTTAAGCACGATGTACCCTATCTTCTCGATTTAACGCCCCCAGGGCGTTTATTATTTCCGAGATTAAAGCGGGCGTTTATTGGAGGCTGACATCGTCATACTGAATCGCGGTGACTGATGATAATTCTAATAATGCTGAAATGGTTTTTTAGGGTGAGACGTTTGAGTGTCCCGAATGTGTCCCCTTTCGTCTCACTCATAACATGGTACAGGCAATGGTAAGAACGTAAAAAATCCAACTGTATCCCAAACTGTCCTACATTTCTCCTAACCATTACCATCACTATACTTGCGCCAAAGAGTTTTTAGGTCACAAAAACATGTTTAAAAATTTTGAAAATTTTACGTTTTATACCTGTATAGCTAATAAACAATGGGCTTGAGTTCACGTAAATTTTTCAAAATTTCCAATATTGTCCCAAATCCTCTCATATTTCGTCCAAGCATTAGTATCGGTATATTTGCCCGTAAAATTCATTTTCATGTCATAAAAACATGTTTTAAAAATTTTGAAAATTTTACGCTGTCAGCAACAGGCCTGTCTCTCCCAAACCGTCCTAAATTTCACCCAAGCATCGTCAATGGGTATTCTCTCCTGAAAAAGTCATTTTCGTGCTACCTTTGTGCTGTTTTAGAGATCTTTAGTTTCGTTTGTTGGTTTTTCCAGGGTCCGCTTGGTTGTGAAGGTATTTTCCGTCGTTCCTGTGAAGTTACATTGAAACTGATGCGAAACCAGCACGACTCATTACTCAGGCAAGTTGTAGCTTTGAAAATATAAAGTCTGACTTTGCTATGGGTGTGTAGCTTAGATTAATAAGTGTACTCTCTAAAGTTTCGGCAAGTATCTTACTACATCTTACTACAAGAAGAAACTGGAGTAGTCGGAGACGTTTGGGTGCGGGGACTTTATGCATGTTTACGGGATGTTTTATATTCCAGTGTGTTGAAGACGTTTGTGTATGATCCTTTGGTTGAGTGGGGCGACAGAAAACATCGTGAGTCTGCAGCAACAGCCGCAGCAAAAGAGGAGGTAAGCTTTGTATTTATATCCAACAACGTGGACTAACTATATCTTTCTTTTCTAAACCGTTGATTCCTCTAAATTTTAGGGTCTGAAGATTGTAAAACAGATTGACCAAAGACTTCGTGGTTACAGCAAGACAAACAAAATCCTCATTCCTTTATCAATTGAGGGTGAAGTCCATCAACTTATCACGGTTAGTAGATATACTTTCTTTTATCTTTCTGTTCTAAACTGCTTTTTCTGCTGATCCAGCAAGAGGCATCTCTAATATTTTTAATCCAGGATTAATTTAACGTTTTTGGCTATTTTTAGGAAGCAACGGATTCCGATAACTTATCTCGCATGTATATAGGTTGGGCAGCGCATCTGTAAAAGTAGAAGGTTTATATAAATATTATTCATATTATTGTTCGTTGAACAGCGACATGTCTTCTTTTTTTGTCGTCTACTCTAATTAAACGTATGATAGCGAACGCCAGGATTTGCCTGCTGTTGCGCCTGCGCAGTGCAGTTTGAAGCAGCTTTGTTTTCTAACCCGCAAAGTATTTTCTGCCCGATGATAAATATTTCAAGATGGCGGCCAAAATGAGTTAATAGAAAAACACAGTTATTTTGAAGTTCTTTAGGTCATATTTGAATTTAGTTCAAGAAAGAATGCCTGAAATAAAGATTGTTCCATTAGGTAGGATGGATTTCAACATTGTAAACTGGTTTTGTAAACCTTAAAATAGTATTATAGTATGAAATTATTGAAAATTTATAAATTGAAAAACGTTTATTTCGATAAGGGGCCGGTCAGGACGTTGGACGAAGCTGTATTTTGGTCACGGTTGGTGGTAAAAACATTATGTTTGACTGTGGTATGCATATGGGATACAATGATGAGGTATGCTAGGACTTCCAACTTCATGACTTGAAAATAAGTGAGAAATAGCACTTTCTGAACATTAATTGCTTATTCTGAACATTAACCGCTGGCTATCCGCTGGTTTTGGATAGTTTAATCAAGTATTGTGCATTGTAATATTTTAGAGACGTTTTCCAGACTTCAAATATATATCAAGAACTGGTCGGTTGACTCAACATCTTGACTGTGTTATAATAACGTATGTTTCTTTTGCTTAATTTGACTGCAGCTAGTTATACCCCCCCCCCCATAATGTTCCCCAACCATTCAGACAAATTTATTTGATTTTTTAGGCATTTTCATCTCGATCATTGTGGTGCATTGCCATATTTCTCAGAAATGGTTGGCTATGATGGACCAATATACATGACTCATCCTACCAAAGCAATCTGTCCTATACTACTGGTAAGTAACTGAATACTACAGTGCAAGGTCTTGTAGTGAGAAACAAGGTTTTTGGAATCAAAGTAGAATTACAGAATAAGGAAAACCGAGGCATCTTCAAAAAGAAAAAGCTGGAAAAGAAACAGTTCAGGCGGAAATAAACAAACAAACGTAACGACTTACAATTTATATTAATAATTTTAGGAAGACTATAGAAAAATAACCGTGGAGAAAAAAGGCGAGACAAATTTCTTCACGTCCCAGGTAAAATTTATGATTAACATTTTCCAAGAATAGAACTGTTTCATTGAACTGATCCATTCTGTTTAATGTAGATGATAAAGGACTGCATGAAAAAAGTTATTGCTGTTAACCTCCATCAATCTGTACAGGTCAGTGTATAGTATCAAAAGTATTACTATAGAAAATACGATATGTAAAGTATACAACTTTGCACCAATACCTTCATGCAAACTTCATTAACTGTTTACTGATAAGAGATGTATGTTTCTCAATGAAGGTTGACAGTGAGCTGGAAATCAAGCCTTATTATGCTGGTCACGTTTTGGGTGCTGCAATGTTTTTAGTGAAAGTTGGAAAGGAATCTGTTGTTTATACAGTGTGTAAAAATTACTGCAGAATTCCTTTGAAGTCAATCTTGATCATTAGTTTAAGGAGCAATTTTTTTCATTTGCAGGGTGATTATAATATGACACCTGATAGACATTTGGGGTTAGGAAACTTCCTTTGAATATTTTATGTTTTTACCCATGAAGAGACAGTAAAAATCTCACTTTGGCAAATAGAATTATTTGGCTATAGACAGAGTTGAAAACTTGAGTAAACAATTCTATTTTCTATGATTCTTTAGAGCTGCTTGGATTGACAAATGTCGGCCTGATGTTCTCATTACCGAATCAACATATGCAACGACAATACGAGATTCTAAGAGGTCTGAGACAAACACTTTTGTTTGTAGTATTCCATGAGAAATAGTCTTCAACTTGCATTCATCTCTGCTTTGCTGTAGAGTGCGGGAGAGAGAGTTGTTAAAGAAAGTTCATGATACTATTGACAAAGGTGGCAAGGTAATACGTAACTTCATCTGTCAAAGATTGAATGTCGTCTGTTCTGAACACTGATAATTGTTTGATTTCATTCAATCGACAGTTTCCTGATTTCTCACTAGGTTCTTATCCCTGTGTTTGCACTTGGAAGAGCACAAGAGCTTTGTATTCTCTTGGAAACTTACTGGTAAGGTCTTACTAAGTTCTTACTCTGAGAACAGCAAAATCCTCTGGACTTAATACTTGGCAAATTCCAAATTTTATAGATGACGCATATATTATGATTTTTCAGGGAAAGAATGAACTTAAAAGCACCAATATTTTTCTCAACTGGATTGACAGAGAAAGCAAATCATTATTATAAATTATTCATCACCTGGACAAACCAGAAAATTCGAAATACATTTGTGCAAAGGAACATGTTTGATTTCAAGCATATCAAGGTGCGTGTTTCAAGTGAAAGTTCGTCATCATGAAAAGTTTGATAGAAGAGTAAAGACTATTTTTATATGCTTATGTTTTAGCCATTTGAAAGATCTTTTGCAGACAACCCAGGTCCAATGGTAAAGTAACTTTTGTTTTTACTAACCAACACTTTCATTGCTATATAATTCTAACCTGACAATCATGATTAGGTTGTGTTTGCTACACCAGGGATGCTGCACTCTGGATTGTCTTTACAACTATTTAAGAAATGGGCACCAGATGAAAAAAACATGGTACATGAGAAATCACATTCTAATTATGTTGCAATCTTCCTTTTATGTAGCAATAGTTGCTTGTGATCTCATATTAAATAGTGTTCTAATTGTCTTCTATATAGGGACATCTATAATCCAGCCAATGTGCTGGGTGTGACTGTATTGTGTGTATATTTAATTTTTAGATCGTAATTCCAGGATATTGTGTGGTTGGAACTGTTGGACATAAAGTTCTTGCGGGACAGAAGAAGATTGAACTGGATAAAAAGACTACGGTGAGCATCTAACCTGCAAAATCATTTGCCCAATTCTCTCTGATATTTGTAGGAATATCCTATTATCCTTTCTTCAATTCATTATCTCTGTGAACATGAATCGTCTTCCACAATACGCATTTATCTATTTTGGTTTGCTACCAGTTCATTAAACACATTTTTCGCACAATTTTTATAGATTGATGTAAAGCTCTCCGTGCAACAAATGTCATTCAGGTACAAATATGATCACTTGTTTTTCCTATAGCACATCAATTGTTTTATATGTTTCTCACTAAACTTTGTGCGTTGCGTTTCTACAGCGCCCATGCTGACGCCAAGGGCATAATGCAACTGATACGGCAGGTAATGAAAAAGGATATTGCTATAAGAGGATAAATGAATCTCACTTGAAAGGCTGCTATAAAGAATATTTCTTTTCAACATCAAATGTTAATAGTTCTTTCTATGCTCTTGGAGGCTGAGCCCCGTCACGTTGTTTTAGTCCATGGAGAATCTCAAAAGATGGAGTTTTTAAGAGATAAAATCAAAGAAGAGTTTGGTAAGTCCTTATTCAAAAACCAAGGAAGACGCCATGCGTTCAGTTCATCTTACTTTATTTCACTTTGTCTTAACGCTAGAGTATATGATTCGTGATAAGTTGATAACGATGAAGTAGGTAGCTGAGATTGAAGGATGCGAATTAGAGTATGTCTTCTCCCTTAGGTATTGGTTGTTCGAAGCCAGCGAATGGTGAAACTGTTTCCATCGTAACGACGCCGCAAGTGAGCGTTGATATGTCTTTGAGTTTATTGAAAAGAAGTATAAAGAAGGAGGCTTCACAAGGTTTTTTTTGTTGCACCTTACTCTTTCATGAACTATGTTTTTCTCCTGAGTGTTTGGTGTTTGAAAAGTGATCTTCTCGCACAAGACTTGCATTCATAATCTCTGTTTTGTTTCTAGTGTCTAAGCGAGCGAAAGTCCTCGATAAACTTCCAGTAAGAGGCGTTCTAGTCATGAAAGATACGGTATGATTTTCTAGAATTCATTTATACTTTAAAATTTCTAGATTATCTATTTTTATATATAATTACGAACTTTTTATCAGTTCTAAACCGTTCTAATTATGTACGGTCTTTTCGTGTGAATCCAGTATGGAGAGTTTACGTTAAGTCATCTGTTTTCAGTCCCTAAGATTACTGGACCAGAACGAGGCTTTTAAAGAACTTGGTTTGGTTGAACATCAACTAAGGTTTACGTCATCAGTGAGTTTAGACACGAAACAGTCGGCAAATGATGTCATGGAGCAATTGCAGACATTACTGCAAGGGTAAGGTTGTTTGCTAGTGCGCGTGTTTGTTTGTTTATTTTCGTGATCCTGTGTTTATAAGGCCCGGTTTACACTGTCAAAGTTTCTGTGATCAAAGTGGGAATTTCGGAGAGGTAACTCCTAACTTTTGAAGCATTTGCTAAAATTATGTAAGGTAACTACATAATACAGTGCTCAACAAGGAACTACTTCACATTGATATTTCTTACAAATTCTTCAGAACATAGAATTTCCCGGTGAAAAATTCCTACTTTGATCACAGAAACTTTGAGAGTGTAAACACGCCTTAACAGCAAAAGGCTACCAAGAGAAACGGAAAGGTGCTTTGGAAGATCAAACTTGTTTCTTACAAAACAGCTTGGCTAAAATGACAAAGTTCAACTTTTAGGTCTTTACCGGACAGAAATGTTCAAAGAATTGCTGAAGGCGCTCTGGCTGTAGATGCAGTTTTAGTGAAGGTAGCCTCACAGTACGAATTCAAAGAAAAAGTAAAAGAAATATGTGAATGTTGAAAATTGTCTCTTCCAGCTCTCAGCAGCGGTTGCTGAACAAGATGAGCATTGCGATGTCCTTGTTTCTTGGATGTATCAGGTCAGTTTTGAGTAAACCTTGCGTCACTGATATATACTACATTTTTTTCATACAACCGCATTGTGTCTTTCGCCTCTCTGATATGTTTTGATTCCTGCAATATACAGTTGTCAAATGGTACCCTGATTTCTGGTTCAACGTTTTTTTAGGACGAAGATTTAGGTAGTAGAGTTTTAAATTTGTTGGAAAGTCAGAAAAGTAAGTTGCCCGAAGATGGCGAATTGATAGAAGCTGAGTAGCTGCACTGTCTAACACACTTTAGTTACGCGCAAATTGAGTTTGCGTCGTGAGCAGAATATACAGCGCTAAAATGATCTGTAAGAATAGAACTTGGAATATTACAGTAATATCACACGTTTGCGCTTGATGATAAACTGATCTTCCACAATGTGTCAATACAATGCATTGCGATTTCCTGGTAAAAATGGTTGCACGTGCCCGTAGATATGTGCACGTTGCACGTGCCAAGCACAGTAGCCCAGCCAGCTAGGCACGAGTCCAGTGTCCACATGTACACATGCTCAGCAGGATTCATTGTGGAATACTTTGTATAAGAACAATCAACGAAAGACTAAAGTACTTCTTGTTGAAAACAGTCAAGTGTTGATGCGTTCTCCTCTTGTAATATCGAAGCCAGAGAGTGTTTTGTGTAATAGTTAATGCTCTGGGAAAGAAGCAAAGCGTGTATTCTTTTAGCTTATTGTCATTTACATTCAAACAGCCATGTCGAGTGAAAAAGCAGCACCGATAGCGCAAAATAGTCAAATGGTCGTAAAGAACAAAGTACCTAATTATGCTAGGTTTATTATGGGTGGTCTGTCTGGGTAAGACTGTGTACATACAGAGAAACGTTTTACAATAAATCAGGTTTAAAGTAGATATTACGTTTTCAAATTCTATAATTCATGTAAGTGATCTGGTTGTTTAAGTATGTGTGAGCATTGTGTTGTAGCAAAATGTAAACAGTGAGAATTCTGGATGGGTGCCATAGACGTTGATGTGGTTTGCCAACTTATGAAACTTTATTCATAAAACAAAATGTCTTTTTCCTAGTATGGCAGCGACAGTTTTTGTGCAGCCTTTAGATTTGGTCAAAACACGAATGCAAATGAGTGGTAAGAGTAGAGGGTAATTTAAAAACAACATTTTAACCCATAGTGGTACAAGATTTCCAGTTTCCTGGCCTAATTGCCTGGCATTAGATAGAGTAACGTAATGTAAGGGTGTTCCAAGGATCATTGCATGTTCATGGTTTTATTTGGATATACGGCTTCCTAACTTTGTGATCTTGTTCAGGTGCTGAAGGGGTAGCCCGTGAACACAAGACTAGTCTTCATGCAGCTGTGAGTGTTATAAGGAAAGAAGGATTTCTTGGTGTCTATAATGGGTAGGTCCTTGTCGGTTGTATTTGTTAGGGAAGTCATCCTTGCGTGTTTAATAAGTCATCTGTTTTGTCTTAACAGATTATCTGCAGCTTTGATGCGGCAAGCAACCTACACAACAACAAGATTAGGAGTTTATACAAGTCTTTATGAAAAATTTAAAGGGTAAAAAACTTTGAAGTTTTCTGGTGTGGTGTTTTAACATAATGTACAAATTTGTAGTACTATTAAGTTTTCTACTGTACAACATTCATAGTCTGGCAGAGCACATTGATTTTATTCACAAATAATATTTTAAATGTTTAGTCCTGATGGGCAGCAGCCTCATTTTCTCATGAAATGTGCACTGGGTGAGTTTATCAATCTGATTGAGGAATACAAAGAAACAACATGGACTAGTATTAAGAGGTTTCTTCATGTTATTTCAGGTATTACAGCTGGTGCTATTGGTGCATTTGTTGGAACGCCTGCTGATTTATCGCTGATCAGAATGACAGCAGATGGGCGGTATGTTTTCTAAAAATAGTCTTTAAACTTGCATAACTCCTTTTACAATATAACTCGTTAAATGCTGGCTACCTAACAGTGACGGTTTTGTTTTAGATTACCAGCGAGTGAACGTCGGAACTACACAAGTGTATTCAATGCTTTGAAGAGGATTGCAACCGAAGAAGGTTTCACAGCTCTATGGACGGTAAAGAGAACAGACAATTTCATGCCGTACGAAACTTAACAATGAGAGAACCTTGAATGTTATTGGTAAAACTTTCTTGTAATTTAAATACAGGGATGTATTCCAACAATGACAAGAGCTATGGTGGTCAATGCTGCACAACTTGCAACTTACTCACAAGCAAAGCAATTCATCCTCGGCACAGGTATAGCTATATATTGATAAAGAAAACTGGATTTTAAAGCTACCCTAGAAAACTAACTTACACATGCTGCAGTTTTAAACTTGTTTTTATTGGTCTTGGCAATGTTTTTCCCCAGGATATTTTGAGGACAACATTACATGTCATTTTTGTGCAAGTATGATAAGCGGTCTGGCCACAACCTATGCTTCAATGCCTGTGGATATAGTGAAAACAAGGTCAAGACAACCATTAAGTTTCTTTCCTAATAAACTAACGCTCATGTAGTAACGTTATTCATTAATTTTTTTTCAGAATTCAAAACATGAAAGTTATTGACGGTGTTCCGGAGTATAAAAATGGATTTGTAAGTCGTTGAAGTCCCGAGCCAATACTATGGTGTAGCAAGAATCATTTGAAATTAAGTTCATTTTGAAATGGAACATAATTTGACCAGGATTTATACTGTGTGTCCTCAGGGATAATCGAAAGTCGCAACTACTGTATTTTTTCCCCGTTTCTTTTCAGGATGTGATATCTCGTGTGGTTCGTAAGGAAGGTGTCATGTCTTTGTGGAAAGGATTCACTCCATATTACATGAGGATTGGCCCTCACACCGTTCTGACATTCATCTTCCTTGAACAGTTGCAACTGATTGCGAAGAAGATTTATAATGTAAATTAAGAGTTCCTTCAGAGTATATTTAGATTGGCATACAAACGTACACGGTAGATAGGCATAGATATCTATATGTAGATATAGTTATGAACTGTTAGTGTGGGAATGGGCGTTGGAAGTTGATTGTCAATAGCTCAGCAGTCCTGTGAATTGTGAACTGGGATGCCATTCATAAAACGTTTCATTCTTTGTTTTATGTGCTCGTGTATATGACAATAATTGACAAATTTTTCCTCCACAAGTAGGCTTTTCTGCCTTTCTCAATATACTGTGCATTCGAGCAAGTCAACTGTCGTCGCGCGATCATCTCTATTTGGCTTGCCAGTACTACTTTATATACGGAAAAAACCCGGAGCGCCTGAGACAAACCGAATATGTTTTAAATTTTTTATGCACTAGAAGTATTTTCACTATGTTCTTTTCTATGTATTTTCTTGTTTTGAGCATTTTAAAACGGAAAATTTAAGTTAAATCATTTAACTCATGCGTGAAAGTGCTGCAGGTAACACGCTCGCCTTAGTCTCCTCAAATTGTTTCTCGGCGGCTCGGTCAAAACACGCTGGGCTCATTGGCGAAGTCTCGCTAAGTGAAGTTTCTTATTTTAATCCTAAAATGTTTTATTTCGCTTCATTTCTCCAGCATGATGGTGAAGTAATTCAGTAAAGTAGCTGAAAATGTCTTCGTTAGTTATCCTGGAGTCGGTAAGTTTGTTATGAAAAGTTCTTTATGTCGTTTCGCGATAATTTATTCAGATCAAAATTTAAAGTTAACCGCCAAGTGCCTTGTTTATATTGGTCGACCTCACTATATGAATTATTGTGATTAACACGAGTAAACGTGTTATCGATATCAGTTGTACTAATGCACAAGAATATTTAGTAGATATTTATCTGTTTAATGTATAAATTTTGTTCTGTAGCGTTGCGTTACTAGGGAAATTGCCCCCTGCTGTTTTATAACGCATTTCCCACCCTATCTCAATTAAACTTTCTGTCTAATGCCAGACAATTTAGCTCCTCAAGGCTATTGCAAAGGCTTGTCCAACAATGACTCTGTCTACTGACTAGCATTTGTTTTACAGGATGCAGGTGAGCTGTATGAAATTGATAAAAGACTTCGTAAAGATGGCTTCAAGACTGACATTTCAGTGGAGCACAAGCTTCGGTATGCTTGGCGACAACTGCTTCGCTCTGAAGCAAGTTTGGCATCATCATTGGAAAGCGTTGAGGAGCTCCGTAAACAGCATACACAAGAGATGGTTGAAGTCGAAACATATGTTGATCACATTAGACAACTGTCAAGTGAGCGTGAGGCTTTGACGCTTGAGCTCGAAGTGGAGAATGAAAAACTCAAATCAGATTTAGAAGATATGAAAGAACATCAAAGTTCAGAGATGTTAAGCTTAGCAGAAATTACTTCACTTCTCAATGAGTCTGGTTTGAAACTTGAGAATGTTCAAAGTAAACTTGAAATGAAGGATTACTTAGCTAACTTGGCAAAGCAAAATAATCGTGCTTTGGAAAGAGTCAAGCTTCTGGAGTTGGAGAATGGGAACTTAAAAACTACAGGTGGTGTTTCTGCATGTGAATGAAGCACATTGTCAGTCGATGGGTTGATTCATTCAACACTTTTGATAACATTTTGTCTTCTAGGTGTGTCGTCAGACTCAAAGAGAATTGAGCTGTTGGAACAAGAACGAAATGAAATGGAGGATGAGATCAAACGGATGCAAGAGAACATGAGAATAGTAAAGCAGGAAGAACGTCGAATGCATGAAGAGGAAATTAATGGGATTAAAGTGGAAAGACAAGATATGGCAAAGAAATTAAATGCTAGTGAAAAGAAATGTAAAGATTTAAAAATGGAAGTTTTGAACTTGAAGAGAAAAGTAGAAGATGAACAACGTGCTCATAATAAAGATATGACAGAGTTGATTAAAAAAAAACATGGTACACGAGAAATTCGTTGTTGTACTTGGTGAATTATTAGCAGCAGCTATGAGGGCATATTGATTTGCAATGTTACGCTTCTTTTCCAATGTTTTTAGCATCTGAAAACCAGGAGAATGGAGTAAACCCTGTGCTAATCAAGAGGCTGGAGACAGCTCTGGAAGAAATGGACGAGCTTCAAAGGAAACAACAAGGAGTGGAGAAACAGAAGGCTGAACTGCAAGAAATTGTAAGAAAATGTCCATCAAGTGTCAGTAGGATCTGCATAGTTTGAATTCTAATGAGTAATGAACTAGTTTGTTTGAGATCATTTATTTTCTACTCTCCACCACTAGCTTTGTGACTATTTGACAAAGTATTGTTATGACCAAGAAAATAGAACTGTTCTTTGTATTACTTATAGATTGATGAGCTTGAGAAAGATCTTAAAACAGAAAAGGAAGCTTTTCGTGTTTCTAGAATAAAAGACGAGACAATCTTGAAAGATTTAAAAAAAGAATTGGAAAGTAGTAAACAACAAAGTATGGAATTGCAGGTGAAAGTTGTTCTAGTTCTTCTTCTAATTGTTGTTGCTTTTTTTGTTGTTGTGGTAAACTCATTTCAATTCCACTTTGAATTTCAGATCAAGTTGGGCAAAATGGAGACTGAAAAGAAACATACTGACAACAAATTACAACAAGTACAACGCGATTTTACAAGCTTACAGCAAGCCTCGTCCAAGAAGGTGCATTTAGGATACTGCGCTTTTCAAATTTAGATGTTTTGTGATAACAAGAATGTTTTTGTGTCTTAGCATGATGAGAGTTTTCAAGAGCAAGCATCAATTAAAAAGTATGGTACATTTTGAATGTTCTGTAGATTTTGTAGCCTTGGCATAGTTTAATTTACCTGTTTGTTCAATTTTTTTGTTTTTAGATTTGAAGCTCGTGTTAGCGAGCTATCTGAGTCCAAAGATCGTCTCTCGGTGGAACTTGAAGCTGCAAATGAAACAATCGATGATCAAAAAAGTAAACTTAATCGGCTTACTCTACAGGTTGTTGCACTAGAGAAGTCTGTGTGTGATCAACAAGAGAAACTAGCGAAGAATGAAAATCAGTTAAAAAATGAGGTTAGCTCAATGTTTTTAGTAGCTCTTGTTCAAATGCATCTTTCTTGTGTTTAATGTTCAACAGCAAATAAATTAGTTGAGTTCTTGGTGTGATCAGTTGGTGTTATTTGCATTGCAGATCAATGAGCTGCAACAACAGCTTTCTCTGAGATCGTCTGAAGCCACTGATCTTCGTAATGAACTGACAAGAACCAAAGATGAGTATGATGACGTATGTAATATTCCAGTCTTCATCTGAATTGAGACTTGATCTAGAACAGATGACTGTAGGAAGAACGGTTCCCCATAGATTATAGAATAAATTACATGATTCTTCTTTGTAATACAGGTTATTATTCGAATAAAACAAGAATCTGAACAGTTGAATGAGAAATACAATGAAGACTTGAACAAGAGTAAAACACAAGAAGTGAGCTCACTTCTTGCACAGATTTCAGAATTGAAGCAGGTATTACTTTGTACTTGAAGATATTCCGTGGTCTATCTTCTTCGCATTTCAGTCCAATCCTTTGTTTATTTTCATTTGTAGGACTTAAATGCTTCGTTATCAGCGAGCGTTGCTAGGGAACAAGACAGAAGCGGACAGGTGGATACTTTGGAGAGAACCCGCAACGAGCTCGTGGCTGAATTAAACCGCTGCATTGAGCAAGGAAAGAAACAGGTTTGATTTATAGGAGAAATCATATTCCATTTCCATTTGACGCTAGTGTGTAACTTTGCTTGAGTTCATTTTAAACTTTGATTCTAACGAAACGAGAGCGTGTCTTTGTTTCGTGAGCTGCTGTGGAAAGCGGCATTCATGTCAGTAACTCGTGTCGCAGTGATTGTTTTGTTGCAATCTGCATCATTTAGAAGGAGGAATTAGAGCAAGAGAAGTCACGAATCAGTCAGTTAGAACAAGAGAAATCTTCGCTACAATCGATTATTTTGTCACAAGAACGTAAAGTTTCTGAAATTTATAACCAGGTATACTGTCAGATATTTACTACAGTACTGCATAGAGATGTCTTTGCTGTATCTATTAGTGCGATCTTTACTTGTATTTACATGCTTAGCATACTGTGTTTGTCTTCTAACAGCTTCAACAAACTGAACGCAAGTTGGCGGAGCAAGAAGGAGTTGTTTCGTATGAAAGACATAGGAACACAGGTTGAAATTTATATGGATTTTCATTGGGTTTAAGTCTGTAGGCCATCTTTCATGACTACTCACTCTACTGGAGAAAATAGAGTACTTGAAGAAAACCTGTGGTGTTTGATGGATTCAAAATGAAAGTCCCCTTCTTACATGTGACTCGTTGAGCCACTGAAGCGGACCTTGAATTGTAGAACGGCAGATTGAATGTTCAAGAGGGGAGAAACTGAGCTGCCATCCTTATCATTGCTAGATACAAGCCAAAGATTAGACATGAGCATGGAATCGCTGAGCAATTTGCGAGAGGAGTGTGATGGCTTACGTGAAGAACTGAAAGTCTTATCGGAGAAACTATTAAAACAACATGACGCCGCTTTGGAGAGTCAGGTATTGTAGAAATTATTCGATGATCTTGTGAGTAAATATCAATTGGTTTTAGAGTTTCAAGGAGTTTTAGTTGTCATGTTTTTCTTTTAGTCCAAGTATGACTCACTCATCACTCAGTTGCGCGCAGAGATGCAACACGAACGGGAGACGTACGCGATTGAAAGACACAAGTTGGCCGGTCATTTAGAGCAAGCTTTAAAAGAAAGCAAAGATTTCAGCTCTTTGCTACGACAGAGAGAAGAGGTAGACAGGAGAATTCAAGTAGTACAAGTGTGATATCATTACCAAATGTCCCTTGGCCTGGGTAGCAGACGGTTTTTTCGAAAAGGCGGACGGGAGGGAAAGGGTTTTCGCCCGCGCGTCTTACCCCAAGCCGTCTGCTGCACACTGGCTGCACAAGCCACACCAGAGCAGACTTTTCATCTAGTTTCTTGTAGGAACTGAATCAACTAAGACGCGAGTTCAACGTAACGAGTAGGACTGGTGCCAAGGCCAGCACAGCGTTGGAATTTGAGAGTCGACTTCGTGAGACTCTGGAGAATAAAAATAACACTTTGGAAAGCGAGCTTGCAAAGGCCTGGGGACAAACTAAGTCACTCATGGAACGATTGGCTACGATAGAAGCAGATAAAGGACAATTGGAGAGAGATCTGGAGCGAGTGAGTTGTTTATGCTCAGTTGCATTTTACTAGAGCTTCAGCCTGTCAGGAGTCAAAACCTACGTACTGACCATTTCTACTCTTTAGAAGTCTCAGATGTGTCAGATTACGGAAAACAGTTTACAAAAGAAAGACACTGATGTCGTCAGCTTGATGGTTGCCAGGGATACGGCAGAACAACGAGCCGAAGCAGCTGAGTTGAAGGTAGCGAGTTACTGTTTAAACTATGAGTTTCAATTTTATCAGTGGATTCTATCACACTCGGGACGTCAACTCTTCACTCTGCGTGTCTAGTTAATGTCAATGCAGCGAGAAAAAGAGAATGTCCAACAAGAGTTGGAAAGAACGCAGAAAGATCTTGGTGAAGCTTACCAAATGAAAGCTGAACTGGAGTTGAAGAGAGAGGAAAGCTTCACTTTAAAATCACAACTTGATGATGAAGAACAAAACAGGTTAGTCGGCGGTTTTCATCACTGGATCAATAAGAGATGACTTTTCCTGCATCTCTGGAAAGAAATTTTGAGAATTGATAGGACTATCCGGTATATCGTTGAATTTGTTAATTATTTTCCAGGTCGCTCCATCAGCAGACTATTAATGAACTGAAAAGACAAGTGGAAATGCTCCACAGCAAAGAGCGGCAGGCGTATGAGAAAATTAATGAACTTCAGAAGACTGTGAATGATTATGAACGTAAAGTGGAGGCACTGCAGAATAAATTACTGAAGATTTCAGACAATGTAAGTGATGAGTGACAGTTCTGGTTAGATAAGTCAAACTGAAAATACTCTTTTGACTGCTGATGAAAATATAATCAGACAACTGCTATAAAGTAGGAATGAAAAACGCATGCAGAAATTTTAAGACCTTTAGGAAGAACACTCACTTTCTTATATATTTTGTGTAACTCCCTATAGATTTCGTATTTAACACTTCAGGGGCCGGTTCTACGAAAGGTGGATGCGCTATCCACCGGATAGTGATTTTTTAAAACATTCGTAAAATTTCTCATCAATCGTTATAAAACAAGATTAGGACA
>JAODVM010423273.1:0-25401 GCA_025400095.1 Phenganax marumi
TGACGTGCAATGGCGGCCTTCAATTTGGCTTCCAAAATGGCGGCGAAGTTATCGTTCCAGGTGTATTGAGTTCACTGCTTTGTTTTGACCTTTGCCACATGTGCACGTGTCGCTGGGGCATGCCTGGAATGTTCAGATTTTCGCAGCACTTTTGTTCTTCGTTTCGACTTCATAGAGATCGAGTCATCATCAGGAATAATGATATATTTTATGCACGCACTTCACAGGACTGCGCAGCACGCGATAATGACAGGGTGTATGCCTGTCTAACAATGTACAACGTTTTATCAGTTCACTATGGCATCACCCTTTTTTCAATGTTCATTATTATTCCTCTTCACAGACGTCTTTTTGCGAATGGATTTTTGATCTGTTTTTTTTTAAATTCACAGTTAAGAATTACTATTATCGAATGTTGCATAAACACAATTAGAGTGTCAATTTGAAACAATTACAGGACAATAGGTCTTTGTATTATGTTGCATGCAACTTGAATAATTGATGTTAAATCCAATGATTAATTTCGCACTTCTGTTGCATGAGTGTTGGATTCTGAGCTTTTACAGTTGTGCCACTATTCTACAAAGTTACTCTCGATCGAAACACCGGAAAATATTAAGTATACATCGAAATGTACACGGAAAATCATAAGCTGTTCCGAGTCAAGGAGTCCGTTCTAGCCGACCATGCGATGCTTGTCATCATCAATACTACGAGCCTTCCCAAAAGAACGGTTGAACATGGCTACTTCTTCCAATATTTTCCCCCCTTTTTCCTGTTTTCGTTTATCATTCTATTTCCTCATTATCAGTGTACTACCAGAACTGTATTTGGTAGTACTTTTCTCTTTCCATAACTCAAGGCATCAATTCAAATTTGTTGGAATGATTGCATTTTCTTCATTTACCCATGGCGATCTTCTCCTTAATTTTCGTGATCCGTTCGACTTTTGTGCAAAAGGACTTGTGTCAGTTGGAAATTCTATTTTCTTCGGCGTTATTTTTATCAAAAAAGCATTCAAAACAGTTTTACTTTTACTAACGCTATCCGATTTTGTAAATCGGTCGAAAGAGATTCAAAGAAGAGATCCTTTTGATAGTTTGATATCAGCCTTGTTGACCTTGACCATTTCACTTCATAGTGCCAGTTGAGCCATTTGAACACATGCACGTTTTGGCTTCAAACTTCGGAAACGATTGCTGGAAGCTTTGCGTTGCCGTAACAGAGCATGATACACGAACAATTTACTTCTCGTGACGTTAATGCATAGGGTTTTCAACTATTGCAGTGTTATCGCGACAATCAATATTGCCCGTGTGTTACTTTTCATTGTTACATTTTACATTTCTGCACCGCCTCTACCGATCTTAACTTGTTCATCTTGTGCGTGGTGCGGCAAACATGAGTCTTGTGATCTGAAATCTCGGGTGTATGTCACTTCACTTCAGAAAGCAAGAAACTACATACAAAAGATTAGGACTGAAAATATATACCATAATTATACAGTACTAGCAAAAAGGCAAAGTTGCTTGTAAAAGCCTAGAACCGGGTGGATTGAGTTAAACCAGCTTGAATGATTCGCGGTGCTGAGAGCGATCTCATTCACTCTTTCCTATCAAATATTTTATACCTGTACCAAAATCTGACTTTCGCAAAATGAATCAGAATCACAGACAAAAATTTTATGCCCGCGGTATAATTACAATCAGAGAACAAAAATGTTGACTTTGATTATAGCTCCTTTTAGTTCATTTAATTTCCAAACTGAACAATTCAGTGACAGCCCCAGTGAAGAATGTCACCAAAACATGTATTCAGATCACTAGAATAGTAATGGCCAACAAACACTCGCAGATGAAAAAATATCATTTCCTAAAACAAGAAACATCGCTGCCATCGCCAGTGACCACAATTATATTGCAAACGTTGGATGAAGATGCTAATCTTTTAAAATTTTAGGCGAATAATTAAAGTAGAGGATTTAAACGTGTAATCTTCGTCGGATCTGGTTCACTTACGGGATTATGTCAGATTGTATCTAAATCTTATAAGAACTCATAAATATTGCAAACAGGTGATCCTTGCAATAAATGCATCCATAGAAAGGAATACCTGAATGACAATTAAGCAGAAAAAAATCGTGGTTTTGCGAAACATGAAGATTTGTCATGATGTTTGGAACTTCTCGAGAGCTAGGCTGAAAGACAGCATAATCACCAAAGCACATGTCAGCTACTTCATTTAGTTTTCAATCAGAGGAAATGAATCGTTTTCATAATATATACCACTTCTGAAGCATCTGTTTAGTTTGGTTAAGATTTTTTGAAAAACTCCCTCAAATAAAATTCTATTAAGAGCAGAGAGGAACGATAAACCTTGTTGTTGTTAACTTGCACGTTTCAGATCTCCTAAAAAGGAGATAGAAAAAAGGAAAAGCGCACAAAGGATAGATTGACTGGATTGACGATTTTGATTTTAAATTTCATTAAACAAGATATCATGTATCTAACTCGTTCGGTAAGAGCTAGAAGCATTGAAAGTTGCTTCAGAACTATCAATTAATGCGATAGCAAATTCAGAAAAGCTGGAATAGAATTATGAAATACTATCACAGATTCACAATAGCCGATTGGTTCATTACAATTAGATCAACTGAAGTGCTGCATGCAGTGTAAAATATGTTGGAAAATGAAATACCTAGATTTTTAGTTTCACAGTTTTTTACTGAGCGCTCTTGAAACTTTCAGTGCCATGCGAGATTCTTCGTAAATTATAGCACATGCATCTTTAATGTTACCTGCTGAATGATATTACATCATCATGAAATCTTATCTTTAACGTTAGTGTTATTGCTCGAACACAATAACGAATATAATTATTAGGCAAAACAGCTATTTCAAAACTAGAAAGAATGAGAGCTAAACCTATCAAATTGTATACTGTCAGTAATTGTATTCTTTATCTTCTGAAATTGACAGCATCGCTTGTACTGCGCAAGTCTGACTGGGTTTGTATTACATACAGATATATTCATAAAAGTATCATGACGTAACGCGTACAGAGAACAGCTGGACTTCATAGTGGCGATGATAAAACGTTAAAATTTTAACAGGTTTCTTGGTTTTTGTGGTGAATATGATTTTCATAGAATGAATGAACCACAACAACACAAATATAATCAGCTCCTCTCTGTCGCCGACATAGGGCAGCAATGATTATTAAAGCCGTTTACAATCCGTTTAAAAATTTACGTGGGAACTGAAATAGCGTTTATTCCATTGTTTTGCCTCATGTTTTAATATGATACTGTTTATCAATTTATCATGCACATGTTAGCTAGAGTAGTGTAGTTATAAGCACTATAGCCACAACTGTGTGTTGTGGTTGTAATAACTGATAAGAGAACACAATAAAAGATATTTACTGCAAGAAGTTGAAACAAGCTCCTCAACGCTTTGCGTTGGTTAAAAATGAAACCAAACAGAATTTCGTTCAAGTGAGGCATTTACCAATGGAGAGAAACTTTATGTAAAAGGAATGCTGAGCATTTCGAACGAATGGATTGATCAACTTTACTTATTGAATGGGTGCCTATATATTTAGCAAAATTTCTACTTCAACGCAAAGTAAAAGCTAGTCCACCGCTACCATAACAACTCTCGGTATACCATATTCCACGGCCCAGCAATTTTCACAGGACTAAAAAGATCTCGGGATCAGTACGCAGACCGTGCCGAACACAAGATCAGATCGTTCCCAGGACACCGGTCCACACTTGGCAGTCTCCTATAGTCGCTCACCACTTACATATTCAGCTCACAGAGGTGACTTCATGCAATGTAAACCCTCGATCAATCTGACCTGGTGACCATGCAAGGCTTACTACCATAACTTAGTGAACGAAGTATGATGTTGTATTAATATCCAAGACCTTGGAAAAAGTTAAATTAGGATCTTTCTTTCGATGTACAATAATTAAATTGACGAAACTGATTTATGTCGTTAAACTGCGATACATGTTGTAAATCTATAAATTCTAGCATTTATCAAAATCCATTGAAATTGTCTCTGCGATCAAATATCTTGTTGTACGATTTAGATTAAAAACCGTAACTTTTCTGGAACGTTGGGAGACCCCAAAACATGCATTGCGTCGACTATTGCACTCGTTTTTCTTTGTCTATATTACGTCAGTGATGTTAAATATTTTTTTTGAATTTTGAGGGCATTTATTTTCATTGTAACAAACGTCTTCAAAACAAAGATGCCAACAAAATGGCTAGTTGAGAGCAAAATACTCATTGGACTTATTAAATTATCTTACAGATTCCCCAAGTAAGTATAAAGCTATTTTAGCTCACTTATTTATAGAGTTGATAGATCCTACTTTTTTCATATTTTCAGATTTTATATTGATGAAATTTGGTGACATGAAATTCGGTTACATGATATCGACGCTTGGTTCCATGATAAAGCAGATATCCTTGAGAGTTTTCTGAAAATATTCACACGCACTTCCACTACGAAAACTTCACGTTTCAAATTTTTATGGCCACCGTTTCTATACTGCAATGACACAAAAGGATTTCGATAGGCATAAAATGTTGGAACAAAACTTATCGCACTAAAATTTGAGTAATGAAACTCGTCCTATGCGTGGTTGTAAATCGAATATTATGACAAGTACTCTGCTGCAAACTATAAAACGTTGTCAAAATAGAATGCATAATTAAGTTGTCAAAGTAATGACACAAAAATGGCACACGCAGAAGGAAGATTTCTCTCTCGCTACTTTCAAGCAGATTTTACGAAACGGAACTAATTATAGTTTATTGTTTCGAGAAAAACTTGTTTTATTGTTTTATAATTTACTACATTAACGGGTCAGGGTTTCAGTTTTATGAAAAACTTTTCAATGATTTCTAGGCAATGAAATTTGCAACCGAAAGTCCGATATTGAACATCACAAAATTCAATATTTAGAAAATTCAGTTTTCCACACGTTCTAACAATTAACTAATTGCTACAAATACAATCATTATGAAATTTTGGCAAAAATCACGAGTTTAGTTTTTCTATAGCCTGAAAGGCAGGAATAGTAAATAACAACATCATGCCAAACATATAGTAACCTTAGTTTTGTTCTGACATCAAAGACATTAATATTTAAAAGAATGTGTTTTGAAAGCAGGTGAATTTTCATTGAAAATAAAACCACAAGTTGATTAACCTAATTACTTGTTATATTTCGAAAGGAAAACACATATTACGGCAAACATAAATTTTTAAACTGCTCTTGAGTATTGACAAGAGTTTGATGTGTGAATGAATTACCTTTTTATAATAAAGAATTCAGCACAACAAATATTTTCTTCGCGTCTTTAAAGCCTGCATGAACATGCTTTTGTATTCATAAACTAAACTAATTATTTATGCATTGATTAAAATTTTAAGTTTTAAGAAAAAATTGATCAACAAACTTTCATCTATATAAGTGATTTCAATTACGAGTGAAGTGCTTTGAGTTTATAAAGTGGATGAGTATGTTTTCAAACTGAGAGTGGAAATAATCCTGCTGAGAAATGACGTGAAATCTATTGAATTGATAAAGATGTCCTGTCAAAAAATTATTTCTATTTTTCGTCTCTTTTGCTGATGTGATTTTTTGCTCTGAGGACTTAAAAAGGAAGAGGTCTCGACACAACACACGTGTGCACAACTTTTGATAATGGTTTAATTAGCCGCACCTTTTTGGGCCAACTGGCGTCAATTGAAAATCGTGCACTTGGCTTTTAAGCGTCGCCAACTCTTTTGAACGATTCCTGTAACAATACCACATGCTTGAATTTTCGAGATATTGAATAAGAATTATGCAAACTAGTTGCAAAAAAACGTGTTCTTTCATATAAGAACAGCATGAGTTTTGTCAGACATCTTCAGTTGGGGGCCCAGAAACGCTCCCAAGTGAATGTAGGCCACCCAGGACTCTAGAAATGGGCTTGGTACCTCCCTGGAAAAGAGAAAAGTGGAAAAAATTAGAGAGAGGTCTTGATTTTGCCTTGAAGACATTTTACACAATGTCTGTGTTGATAACTATTGTTAACAATGCAAAAGATAAGCATGCAGATGGCTTTCAAAGCTTCAACGTCGCCAAGTACGAGCCAAGCATCCAACGTGGTCCTGCTTTTCAAAATGAGCTCGTTATTCAGCAACTTATTGTTCCTATCAAACCAAAACAACATGTTCAAAAATAAATACTTCACCATTATCCAATAAGTATTTTGATTACTTTAATCAAGACATGTTTCCTGATATTTCTTCTTTCATATAATGCTGGGACCTTTGCTTGGGGCAAAACAAAGACACGACCTTCCGGTGCAATATGGCATGACTAGAAAATCACACATTCTCTTTTTACAAAACTTTTTCAAATGTCTACTTGTTGATAAGAAATACTTTGTACAAACTGCAATGTTTGTGCTTTTATCACCTACGGCAAAGTGACTTTAAAATTAGCCATTAATCGCCAAGAAAGCCTGCTGCCGACAACATGCTACAAAACTTGTTTGTTTGCTCTATTGTATTACTTTCCACGCAAACACTTCTGCTAAATAAACTTAGAATTACGTAGTATGAATTACAGCTTGAAATACAGTAGAGATCGTAGAATATCTAATACTCTGTGCGCTCAGTTTTTGAAATTGAAAAAGCATAAAAAACTAGCGTTTCTATAACGCATGCGCAGTTGTGAAGCAACAGTTTAAAAATACTTGAATCGTGTAATTGTTCTATGAGCTGGAAACAACTTAATATAGAAAGTACTTTGAAGACTAAGTTCAAACTACTACTTTAAAAGTACTTGTGTCAAGATTTACTGCTTCTATTTGATTATCAGAAAGCATAAGCCTTTTGCAAACAAGCTATCACTGATGCAAGCTGTAGGGTAATGTTCACACATGCATTTCCTACACGATATGTCCATACATTATTCACGTTTTCTCATTAAAAGTTTATTAAAGAGTGTGAAAAGCCTTCTCGTAGTTGTTTCAGACTGTGTACTAATTATGTCTTATTAGCGACACTAATTTAGAGCCAGGCTTAAAAAGGTACATTCAATATTTATTATATAAATGTTGTGGTTTGACAAAAAAGGACAATAAGGCTTGTGTGTGGGGGTCTTTCTTCTATAACAATTGTTTGTTGTGTTGTTATTGCAGCCTGACCGCTCAAGTTGCATTGTTTTCCGTCTATCAGGGATTGTCTCAAGCCTATGTCAGAAAGCAAGGATTGGGACGCCCGGGCGCTTGGTTGCTAGCCATTTAGGGAAATGCCTGCCTATAAAAGCCACATTAGCCGCACTCGTGTCAGTAGACACCTCAAACTAGCCCGCGCACTTTCTCAAGAAAACCTTTAATAAAGCAAACACTGGATTAAGGTACGTTTTATGTTTGTCTGTTGCTGAAAGTATATATAGATTATTGCAAACTTTAAATATATTTCAATAATTTCATTTAAAAGATATTACAGTTGGCATTTTTTACAACTGTGGCTATGAAACTTTGAAAGTTATCGAATTAATCCAAAGAAAAAATATACACAGAATAAATCAAAAACATGAAAGTTTAATACGCTAAACGTACTGAGATTAAAGCCATGCCCATTTCTCTTGTAATTCCTTCTGGAGAATGTGACATAAATTGAAATCGAACTACGTGTTTTGCCTGACTTCACTTTTTAGAATAAATAGTTCGTTTCCGTGAGAGAACTTACGTGAAATAGTTCCACATTGTTTCAATCATGTTCTGCCGTAATTTGAACACGAGCGTTCTCATTAAATCTTGAAAGTGAGCTTGAAACCAACAACTTTTCATGAAAGATCATATTTTTGATAAAAAATTACGCGACTTTTGAGTTCTGTGTCCAATCAAGACCATGACGACTATAATTATATATTTACGCTTGATAGTAGTTTCCTGCTAGTTTTCTTGTAAAAAGTGATCGGCTATCGTGCCCAAAATTGATAGCTCTTCTGTGTTCAGTAAAGTGCATAACACTGGTGTCAGTTTTTACACAATTATTGAATTCGTGTATCTTGGAGTTTGTATTAAAAAGATACAGTGCGCAAGTGTATGACGTCCAACAGGCTATGCTTGGTAGGTTTTTGTTCAGAAACTGCAAAAAAGAGTGCGTGTGCGGCGGTCAACTTGATGTTCTGTGCTATGATCCTTTAGATCATCATCCATTCAGTGAACAGCACAATTGTCTCGGCGTGTACGTGATTACACGGCGCAATTCACGCGATTGAATGCCACGTGGCAGTATAACTTCATGGAAACTCAATTTTATTGGGAACAAAAGTAGTTTTATTTTGTTTTTGAAGTGTACGTTGGCAAAAATATATGAGCGTCAAGCACAACATTATAAAATAATTATTGATAGTAGCATCCCTCCGGACCTTTGCATAGCACTGCAGTGCAACCGGACTACATTACATACACGTATAAAGCTATAAATAAATAAGTCCAATAAAATGTCTTGGTCGTAGCACATCGGTGAACAGGAACGCCTGACTGTTCTATCTCTCTAGGCTCAAGCGTTCATCCTGTCATCCACAAATTTAACGTTTATTACGTAGCAATTCTTTCAACTGTACAAAAAATTCTGTACAGCTAGTGTAATTGTAGTCTTTTCCATAAATGCCTTGCATGCAAAGGCAGGTGTCTGCTGTAATATAAATGTATCTATACAGATACGACTGCATGTTGTAGTAGCACGCCAAATTCCTGCCTCTAGGCAATTATTAGTGTTTCATGAACCAAACGTGAACTTTTTCTCAACGTGCTAGTACTGTGATCTCATTCTACCATTGAGTTGCTACAATCAAAAGTATATGTATCATCACTTCTCACAGTCAATACAATAAACTCATTAAGTTTCAAATAATAATTCACAGCAGGCGGGAAAAATATATACAATGCAACATATAAATATGTAAATAATACAGATATTAATTCTTTTTTGGTTTATCTTTTTACATGTTTTGGCACGAAGTGACAACAGCTCAGATTGATTTTGTTCGTTAGAATGTAGGCGGGATAAAATGAAAAGAAAAGTTAAAAAATTCATTTCTTTTCATCTATAGATGTCACATTTCTCCAACTTTTCCTCGAACTGTACACAGAATCAAGATGGATTCCAAATTCCTTTCTACGCCAACTTTCCGGGAAGAATAGACTTTGATAACATACCATACATCTCGTCAAGTCTCCCTCTTCAAGATTTGTCTCAAAACCAGTGCATCGTGAAGAAAGCAAATAACAACAAGAACGTGAGTAAAGAACGAAAGCGAGAAAGAAGAGTGATCCCAGCCACAGTGAAGAGAAACCGTCAACTACGACGCAATGCGAGAGAACGAGAAAGACAATCAAGACTTAATAACGCCTTTGACGTCCTCCGTGGCGTCATCCCAGATTACCTCACCGGCAAGGGGCCAGAGAGAAAGCTTACACAGATTGAGACACTTCGCTTGGCGCAACATTATATCATGGCCTTGACAGAACTCTTGCAAGATAACAGAGATCAAGATTCACATCAGTGCTATGTACGTAATGGTGTATCCAATATATAGAATGAATACTCAAACATTTGATCAGACTCAAAATCATCATATCGTAGACTTGAAAGAATTCTCGCATGAGATTCCAGAGACGAGACACGCATAGAAATGTTACGGGCGAAATGAAGTGTCTATTATTTTGGATGGAAGTCGTCAAAAATGAAGGCATTTTGCCCTGAGTAGCATCATATCTTCTCGTTGACTCATATAACTCTGATTGAAACACAGATTACAACTTTGGAAGACAAGAGCAAAAATTTGTGATAGTGTTAGTCGCTTTGATCGATTACTTTGAACGCAGTGAGCTGGCTGTGTGGAATAGTTCTGACATGCAGTTGTGCTCCGATATCGAAGTGAGATAGAATGAGCTAAGAGCCTAAAGTAAAGTGACAATGAGTAGCATGGAATATCACATTTGTGATCCTGATTGGCACAGACTAGTCACATTGAGAACTTCACGAAACATTCTAGTCTATCGCTAGAGCTCCCATGACGTAAAACAGTACCAAAACAGCATCAGAGAAATGAAAATACATTTCTACGATAATGAAAGAAAAAATATCATTAAAAGGGTAGAGTTAAACTTCCCGTTATGACCATTGTAAACTAAGAAGAATAGAACAGTTAATAGAAAACATGTATTTATCGAAAATTCGATGATCATTTTCGATACACATTTTGACACAAGGTGGCTGTAAATGTAAAACCTGGTCAAGTGACGACTATCTTGGTACTATTAATATATAATAAATAATAACTAATACTAAGATTGTAAATTAAATACACGAAAGTGGATTTAACATTGACTAAAAATTACTGGAGAGTGCTTCGATTGCATTTATTCATTCGATTGAGTTACTCACTAAATGCAGGTAAGCCCCAAATTGTTGGGTCAAATTCATTCAAAGATTTTAAACGTAGACTAGCATTAGTACACAAAGAAGCGTCAATTCTAGGGTCTGGCACCATCACAACATTCATTCCAGCCGCGCGAGCTGCCGCCACACCATTGGGAGCATCTTCCAGAACCAACACGTTGCTAGGTGACGAAGGTTCCCTTTCGAATCTTGATGCAGCAAGGTTAAAAATATCAGGAGCAGGTTTACCATGCTTCAATTCGGGATCGTCGGAGCATACGTGGTGAGAAAATAACTTAAATATATCTTCTTTATTTGTCATCTTTACCTTGTAGAGCCATGTACGCGAGCCAGTTGCCACGCAGATTGGAATGTTGTGAGAATGCAGATGTTTCACTAACTTTTCAGCACCTGAGGCCGGCAAAAATTTAAATTTAATGGAGCTAACAAAAAGATCACCTCAGGCATGAACCATTTCCGAGGAAATGTATCCTATGTAATGACAGTTTATAAGGCAGTACTGTACACGAAAAACACAAAACAAAAATTACTTCACATAAGCCAAGTGAGCTTAGAAACGAGTCAGCGTCAGAAGCTTAGAGAGGGCTGTTTTGTGGCACAAACCTGGCATTGGTACACAGTGAGGAAAACACTCCTTTTCGAGAGCCTCTGCTCTCTTCAAGTATTCTTCAAGAGTTAATGGTAGGTCCAATAATTCTATGGTCATGCGTGCACCTTCTGTTGGACTTCTTCCCATTACTTTGGACTTCATCTCAAACGTATAGACTTTGCCATATTCACTCGCAATTCGCTGAGTTATTTCAGTGTAAATACTTTCAGTATCTACAAGAACATGAAGAAATATCTTATTTCTATTGTAGAAAAAATAAAGGTTTCAACACTAAGCCAGCACACTAAAATTGCGTCAGTTAGTTACACATCGAATGATGAAGCGGGATTTTGTGTTTACTGTTTAGCTGACACGACAGAGGCCTCGTAGGTTTTAAATTTTACTTTGGTTTACTTCATTCAGAGCACTAAAAATGCTAAACTTGAACCTAATTTACACGTTGTAGTGAATGAGTAATTTGCCATTCATGGCACTTTAATCACGATCCATAGCAGTTTTAAAAAATTGTACTTTGATGCGATTGGTGCCAGTGAAATTGCACGACATCGACGCTTTCGAGGCTGAACCGATCGCAAAGTCATAATGTCACGCATCAAATGTCTAACAAAAGTAACCTGTAACTGCAGGCGCAAGCTTGATGTAGGAACAATTTAGAATCTACGCTAAACATCAACGTACGAGTAGAATACCTATTACGTGAACTTTTGTGTATTGCAATGTTTATTTGAATAAAGAAAAAGTCACAAAACAAAAAAAAGTTTCGTTATTATACAGCCAATCGAATTATTCAAAACGAAATGAGGAAGATGTGGGTTAGACTAAATTCAACAAAGTAGCTATATACTTGCGATGTTAGTTAGAAGTATTATATAATTGGAAAACCACAAATCATGTCACTTGGATATTTTCCCTCACTGCTCACAGCGTTTATCGTTTACTGTAAAGTTCTGGGGCCGGTTGTTCGTACGCCGTTTAGCTTAAACGGTGGGTCAGAATTCAAAAACACTCCCACACATTTTCTAAAACTTTTAAATGAAACCCTATGCAATTAAACTATAGGTAAATACATAATAGTAGTATTCAGTTAAAAAACTTTCAATTTCGTTGTTCAAGGAGAACATAAATATGATTTCTAGTTTGAACGTACGTATCCACCGTTCAAGCTAAACGCGCTTCGAACAACCGGCCCCTGGCCGTTCTAGAGGAAGGAGAAAACGCTTTTCCCGAATCTATGCCGGTTCGAGAAATCACTTTCATACAAAGAAAACTTCGATAGTCAAACTAATGGAAATGGCGTGGTGCAGTATTTTGATTTAATTTTGAAACACAAGCAATGAGGTTATTTTCGTCGTAATTGTTTATTTTCACGCCCGCAATCAAGGAAATTCGTTACGTAGGGTGCAATATAATACCATTCAATGAAGTGATGTAGTGTATGATTTCCATTAATTTTATTTTGTTATGATTTTATCAGCTTAAAATCAGCCCCACTGAATATTTTTTGGTGGGCTAAAAATTGCGCAATTATTAAAAGATGTAGAAAAGCATATGGAAACTTTTTACTGATTCAACTGTAAAATTGTGCCCAAAATTTTTGTAACTGTTTGAGAGGCTGAAATAAAATTCACAATCATCTCCCCTCTTCCAGACAACGCAAGCTGACTGTAGACTGTGTGCTTCACATTGTCTATTTGGCTCCTAAGATTTGATGATTTTGTCTGTCAACTACTCTGCAGAAATTTGTAGGTTTTCTCTGGGCAGGTGTGGTTTCTCCCTACTGGGAAAGTTGACTGGGTGGGTTAGGATAAACAAATTTAATTTGGAAACTAATATCACAATTGCTGCAAAATAAATAGCTTAGATTAAAAATATACATATAGCTATAGTAAATGTCATATAATTGCACTGAATTATATAATTGGTTATGAAAAGCCCCCGCATGGACCAGTTAATAAAATATCTTAACATATCATATCAGACTAATTTCAATTATATTGTGTGAAAAAGGCTTTTTACCAGCGTTATAAGTAATGTCATAATGGCCACTGACTACACATACCCAACAATAATCCATCCATATCAAATATAACATGACTAATACTCCCTCGTCGCTCCTTCGCCTCCGCCATATTCATGCAAATTGTGTTAATTTTGATGGAATTATTTCAGGGGGGTTGAACTAAAGAACGAGAACAGTCATGATGGATGGAATAAGAAAAACTTCAGTGTTGTACAAAAATCTGGGACGAATAAACTACAGAGATGGTTTAGCAAGGATGAAAAAGCTTAAAAAATTACATATGGAGTCCATGGAGAGCAACTTGCCCTCGCCAAATACATTAATAGTTTGCGAACACTTCCCTGTGTATACCACTGGTATTCGAGATAAAAGGGTCGAAGATATGGAACATTTAGAGAACCTTGGTGCAGAGTTTCAGTACACAGATCGCGGTGGACTTATAACATTTCATGGTCCAGGACAACTTATGTGCTATCCTATCTTAAACTTAGGAAATTTCAGAAGGAGCGTAAGATGTTATAATGAGATGTTAGAAGAAGTCGGTATTCGAACGTGCAAAAAATTTGGCGTGGTGGCAAAGAGGACTGGTAACCCAGGTGTTTGGGTGGACGATTGTAAGATTGCTGCAATTGGTAGGTAGAGACTACCCGAAGTGGCAGATTGAAATGGGTATGAAGGGAAAAACAGTAACAAGAAGGTCGAGTGTGGACATTATTTAGTCTGGAAAGATTGCAAGATATCTGGTGGAAATTGAAAATTTAGGACATATTTCTTTTAGCTGAGCTGAAAGTGTGTTGTTCAAAAACCTTCATTGTACTGACAGTGAGTTCCTATCATTTGATATTAAAATCTATATTCCATTATTTTAGGGTTTCATGTGAGTCGCTGGATAACTTCACATGGTCTGGCTTTGAATTGTAATGTTGATCTTGATTGGTTTGACCACATTGTTGCCTGTGGTTTAGTTGGGAAAGGCGTCACATCGCTCTCAGTAGAAACTTGGGAAAATATCAGTGTAGAGAAGGCCACTGCTCCTTTTCTGGAGGCATTTCAGGAAGTGTTTAACTGCGAACTACGACGAGACGACTCTAGTCATGAAAAAAAAACTAGTATATAATAAGTTGTAAATAGATTTATACAAAAATTAGTGTAATGTCAAAGTTTAAAATTAAATAAGCAACCATATCACATTCACTTGTATTCAAATTCTTATCACCATAGAAAATGACTGACCAAATTATTGAAATTCAGAGTTTGAGACTTCAGTTGTGTCATTTTCATCAGTGGAGACTGGAGCGTGAACTGCGCTGATATTAGGTAGGTATTATTACGCTAGGTATTATTCATCACATCCAATTATTGTTTGGTAAAATGCATTCTTAAGCACACACAACAATACACATAATGATAACAGAAGTTTACACAAGCTTAAACGACATCTCTCGGCAAAAAACCGTTGGAGTTTGAGGTCAAAATGAATTGTTTCTCATTATGGAATGAAAGTTCTAAATTTGTGATTGGTGTTAGTTAGAGATCCAGAGTAGGTGATGTGGGTATCGTTTTACTTTCATGTAATACTTCTTCATATTTTTCTTGAAGGCAAGGTGGTTGTAAATACACTGATTCTAGTATCTCCAATCTGCGCGGCGACTAAACCGTCCATTTCAAACACCTGCAATAAAAAGAAAAGGACGAGACGTCTTACATTCGTACAGTACTGTACAGTGCTTCATGCGTCTACTAAGTAAAATACCAAATGAACCACAAAGATTCTCAAACGGGCAAAGAAGCCGAAATGCCAAGCCAAGCGAACGAACGCATTTGACATCGGAAATCGTGAAAAGTGCACCGTTCGGAAACCAAATCATGCACTAAATCTTCACGAAAACTGTACCTCGTATCTTGATGGGTTCCTTGACATTTTATACAACAGTATCGACTGCCACATTGAACACACGTGTAGTTGGAGGGAAATGTGAGCAAAGTCAAAGAAATTATATGAAACGATACATGATATCACATACATGGTTACTAACATAGGGGTAACATCATACGTGATATTTACACAAAGGATATCCACACACAGAACAGAAATGACGTTCTGGGAATCTTGAAGGTGGTACGCAAGCTGTGATGTAATTTGGCTCACCCTCAACAAATTCTTGTTTCTATAAATATAGTTAACATTTTCGTGAAATAATATCTACTGTTCATGGCAAACTGGACATTAAAAACCTTTTCCGAAAAGAAACTAGCGAAGGATATCCACACGACGTACGAGACTAGGGCCCTCCACTGTTAGTGTTTATTTCAAATGAATTAGTTTGTCAATACTTTGCTAGTTCTAGTCACAGTCACTCAGTTAGTCATGGTGAATACTCGGCTGGCCCAACGATTTCCTTCCAGTTCAGCTCACCTCCTCTTCAAGCAACAATGCAAATGTTTTCTTGAATCTCTATAACAATAAAATAGATGCACAAAACTGCATTATTGTTGGATGAACAACAATAAAGCGTGAGCCTTGTTTTCTTAAAATTTCATCATCATTAGTATCTCCAATATCGCTTTAAAAAAAGAGAAGTACGTAATGCGTGCATGTACTATTAATCATGCTTGGTCCACATGATACCTGTTTAAAATGTTCACCAGTCCCTTTTTTCTTTTTTTTCTTCTTTTCTATGAAATATTACAAGAGAATACAGTAAAAACCATGGCAAAGCCATCACATACTTGACAAGCTCTACAAGTTAGCAGTCACAGCAATTAAAAAAATAGCAAGTATAATGGATTTTGTTAAAGTTTATGGTTTCTGGATTAACAAATAAAAATTGTTAAAAATTAAAATAAATAAAGTATATATTTGTTCTTTTTATTAAACTAAAATGAACTCTTTGCACTTTAGGATTGATTTACTGGAATAGGGTAACACAGAGCAGCAGCATTGCCACTGACAAACTTGTGGCCCTAGATCTTTACCTAACCCACTCTGTCAACTTTCCTTGTGCAAGAAAACTGGAGAAAACCCACCACTTTCAGAAGAGCAGTCACTTTACTCTTTTCACAAGAAGATTAAAGACTAAGTTTGAATTGCATTGAGATAGTCCCTCATTGAGAATCGAACCCATGACCTAAGAGGTGAAAGGCAAGTGTGCTAACCATGCTTATAACTTCAATGCTATGTTCTGGATATTCAACCAAAATCAATGTCTGTTTTTGAACAGTCACAGATATTTGCAACAGAAGATTATCAAGATACCACAAAGAGGTTACAGAAAGATACCCTGGTATTGTGTATCACCGTCACAGGCTGTTATATGGTCACAATATGTTTTGTACTTTTGTATAGCTTATTTTTACCTTTGCCATTTTTTACAAATTATAGCTTTGCACAAAAGAAAGCAGGAGTTGATTTTAACCAGACACACACAGGTATCATAAAAAGTCATCATGAGAGTAGAGCTACACCATTACTCATTATATGAATACGAGATATCCTAAGCTTAACCTCTCTAACGTATATACTGCATATATCAGTAATCTCACCATCTGAATCAATGAATGATGGCAATTTCTTAGCTTTTGCTAGGTTGGCATGAGGGTCATCACCAAAATTGTCCATTTCCAAAGCATCAAGTTGCCGTCTCTGACGTCTCTTCCTTGAATATTCATCTAACACTCGCCTACCAGACAGAGCTTTCTGCCGTGCTTTAGAAATGAATTACATAGAATGACAGTTTTGCTTCATCAAAAACTTTCATCTTTTAAAAAGATGATCATGAACAATATTACTTAATGTAGACAAAAAATAGTATTTATTCTCTTTAGTTACTGTCTATCAATGTTCGTACAAAACAGATTTTGGTTTTACTCTTTGCACACAGTATCTTAGCTTGTGATCTTCTTTCATGTAGGCACTTCAAAAAAGAAGTCTGTCGACCACACAATACAAACTTTTCAGGCAAAATATGTCAATATCTGAAATGGTCTGAACATCCTTATCCCCAAATCTCTGCTAAAATTTTGAGATGCGGTCCACTGACCTAGTCTTCAAGACTCAAGTTTAGGGACTGGGTTATACTATTGTTAAACAGGGCAGTTCCTCATTTTGTCTATAGAGGTGCCAGATTTTCTTCTGATACCACTATACACATAAATTTCCAAAGTTCACAACTTCTGTACTGTCACCAGAGCTGCAATCCTTTTTTGGAGTGGAGAATTTGCAAATTCTGGCTACAAGATTTTATATACCATGGGCTAGAATGCAGTTTAGCGGACACCAGGTTAGGGCAAGGTGCGATAGCGGGCTCTGTGTTCGCAGTCTAATATTATGTTTTTTGGATGGTCAACGTTGTAAGGTGTCTGCTAAACTGCATTCGTCCCGCACCATGCATTCGTAAAACGCTTTGATCATCTGACTCCCCAGAAGAGGTACCAGAGACATACTAACTTACCAGAGGCCTTTTCAGGCATTCTAGAGCAACTTGATAATTTCTAAGAGAAATATTAAAAACGACTTAATCATTAAATTTCTGGAATGCAGTAGTTTCTAAGTTTACCAAGTATTGTGACAAAAAAATCTGGAAACTTGCAAATGATCACCAGTCAGTGCACCAGCAAGGTTGCAGCAAAATCTAGCACCCATCCCCCCTGTCTCCTATGGCAGTATTTTTGCACAGCGGCCATCGTGAAATCGTTCATAATAGTTTAGCGCATTTGACAGGATTTTTAAATCCTTGCAAACCATTTGCAAACCGATCTTATTTTCTCCCTTTTTGGTGTTTGTTTTCCCGTATAGCTCCTCCTTTTCTCTGTTGAATATCTTAAACAAAAGCTTGTGTATCCACCAGAAGAAATATGGCGGATCCTAGGACAGTGAAAACATCCCGGGAACACTGGTTTGAAGAGCATCCAAAATACTTGGAAATCAAGTCGTATGGCTATGGTGTGAGTTTAAGAGAAGCTATGCTTGTTTATCTTGATCTTATTGAAGTCAAGCATTGGTTTGATGTAGAACTATACCGGTGTGATGCAATTAAAAATGTGTATATTGTCGGCAGGCCTTTAAAAAAGTGTCAGATTGAAGTAGTCGTGCCGATTGCGGCGTCAAGTTTGCATACCCATGAAGACATTCATGGAATTATTGCCAAAGTATGCCAGGCGTACGATAGCTCTGAGCAAGGCAAAGATTCTGCTGCATGTAAAAGCGTTTATTTTGCGATAATGGACAGCAGTTCCACAGTGGTATACTACAAGATGACACATGGACTTGTTGCACCAGATGAAGTGGGTGATGATGATCCTGAAGCTGATTCACTAATAAGATGGAAAAAGAACAACAAAAATAGACTAAAGAAGTCTTAAGCATTGTAACTTGGCAACTTTATTTGATAAAACAAAATGAAATATTTAAAAATGTTCAATGGATTCTATCATTCTGCCAAATTCTTAAGGGCCTGTTTATATAGGCGAGAGGGGATGATGATTGAAATCTCACCATGTATGTTTCTTTTATTTATCACATTGCATTTAACAGGGTTCGTGCCGGTCTTGAAATGTTAATTTCAAGGAGTAATTAAGGACTTTTAAAGTACTAAAATAGCACTTTTCAAGGAGTGTTTGAGATGTTCTTTTCTTAGGAAAATGGAAAAAACCCCTAAAATGGCGGGAAAATCCCCAGAACGAGCCCACGGTTTATTCACTAGTGCAACTCCCAATTGCTATACTTAGTGTAATAGTGACGAGTTTGTATTCACATTTCACATGTACTTCATCGCGATCTTATGCTGGTTTTTCATGTTGTGCATCACAAAATAACTATGACAACTTACAAAAGTTAGTATTATGGCCTCACTAGTTGGCAAAACATTTGAAGAATTCAAGGAGTATTTAAGGAGTTTTCTTAAAACTGTAACTTTCAAGGGCTTTTCAAGCGCCCTTGAAAAGTCAGAACAAATTCAAGTAGTATTTAAGGACTTTAAGGAGTAGCACGAACCCTGATTTAAGTGGAAGCAGGAACTTTTTCCTCCTGTCCCACTGAGACGGGATCTTGTTTCCATCAACCGGGATCCACCTCAACTAGGACGATTTTTGACATACGTATCAATGCTTGGTCCGGCCACGTCAGAAAAAAAGCTGACACTGTGTTTTCAATTTCATGAACAAGAATCATTCAAGTGTCCCAAGCACAAAACTTCATATAAACGCTAAATGAAAAACATTCTGTTCCGGCCAAGGTACGTAGTCCTGTAGTCCTAAAATGTTGTTTTCATCAGATTGTATATACGTCCAGTTACGGCGGTAAAGCACTGATGTCAAGATTGTAAGGTGACCCTTGTGCACAATATTGGATATGAATTCTGGCACATCCAATTTTTTCTTTTATTCATGCACATGGTTTAAAATAAACCAATTGTTGTCTTTCGCTTGCAAGCTCGCGCTAAAATGATGTCCTTGAGTAATGTGACCAGATCTTGTCGAATCTGTAAAAGTGAATGATAATTAGAAAAGATACTGACAAAGGAGTAGATAAGCAACAAATAGGAGACAAGGTTTGAGTTTTACCATGGAAATTATGAGTGCCATTCTTGTCTCGGAAACAAAGATCACACACAGTATTGCACAACCTCTACAGTGCGGACAAATCGGGACCCAAATAAATCCCATCCATTACAAGGATCGATACTTCTGTTCTCCTCCCAGCATACTGCCGGCATACTGTATGCACATGCCTTTCCTGACACTTCTTTCATTTGCACATTTATGTACACAAATAATTTACCACATCAGACAGCCACAATATTTAAGGAGTTACATCTCCTAAAACAAATATGGCATACTGTAAGTACCTCAGGAATATCCATAAGTCGCCGTTGCTTGGCGTCTCTCCACGACCAGTCTAGTATAACTGACTTGAGATTAGACAGTTTCAAGGCTCCTAGAGTCAAACAAATATCAATCTCTAGCTGCAGTCACTTACTACATTTGTGCTATATATAACAACTTCAGCAACACAAGAACTTGTGTTTGCTTTGAGCAAGTACTAAAGTGATTACTGGTGTACATCAAGTTTTTTCATATAAAATGCATTTCTAAGACTTTACATAAACTACAATGCATGACCAAGGCTGGTTAGCTACTGCATGTGAGCACTATTATATGGGCTAAAATCACCTGGGTAATCAAATCAAATTACTTTTTGTTAGAAACGTGTATTCTATTTTTGGTCCAACCACATGTTCTCACCTGATTTTACTAGTTTACAAATTCTGTTAGGCGTTCCTACACCAAGATGCACAACATGTTTCTCAAGATATTTCTCTTGTTCTTCAAGCTGCTCATGCAATAAAGTAGACATTTCTCAATATATCCAGGGAGGTTCATTAGTATGAAGTAGAAGTTAGAGTCTAGAGATCTAAGCAAAGGTGCAAAAGAAAGAGATGATTGCAGTGGATACAGTAAAGTCATAAAGTAACCAACCTTAATATGCTTTGAAAACAACTTAATGACTTTGCCAGTGCTTTTGAAATCACCAGTAGCCCTAAAGAAAAAAACATGTCTTTACAATGTGCATTCTATAGTACCCTTGCAGTGGATGTCTATCAACACTTTCCAACTGCAAAAACAAATCAAGCAATATAGAAAACTCAGCAGTTCTTACCTTACTACATCTGTGGCACGTGTTGCTGCTGATGTGATGATTAATAATCCAGGACTGCCCTTTGTTTCTTTCAAGTCAATTTTTGAAATCAGCTTTGACCAGTTGGGAAAAACTAAGTACAAAAACAGTATGTAGGAAAACCAAAGCATCAACCAATAAAATCACACTCGTATAGTACGTTTCCTACCCGAACACTGAAGTTTACTGGCCTTAAGTGTACTAATTTGCTCTCAAACACAAAATTACTCAGGTTACAGATTGGAAACCACAAATACACAGTATGATACTCACCTACATTTAAATATAGAGACAGTTCAGAAAGTTTACCAGTATGCACTGAAGGGTCAGTCAAGAACATTTGATCTAATGAGAATGGACATCGTAAGGTAGTACCAATATGAGAATATGAACTGTGTCAAGACGACACGTGGAACCAGCATCAAACATCAACATTTTGATATTGTATACCTTTAATTCTATTGAGAGTGCATGCAAGCTAACTGGGACCAATGGGATAGGCAAATGGATTAAAGTTTTAGGTACCATCTACAACAAGGTCTTCCAGTTCAAGTGCAGTAAGTTGATCTGCTGTTGCTTTACAAAATGATGACCAAAATATTTCAGACGTATCTGATCCATTCATCGTCATTTCCACAGTTTCTTCTTTTGTTCTTCTTTTCCTTCGCTTTTTAGTTTTTCCTGTTTTTGGTTCTTCATTGTCACTTTCTGGTTTAATAGAAAAAGGTTTTTTAAATAAGGGAACAGAGTACGTAGCTAAGATGATTAGTATATAATACAGCCTGTTAATTGATTTTAGGTAATTTTACAATTACGCTCATAAAAGTACTTAAGATTGAAATAATGTGTAAGACTTAGTTGCAATGAGCATAATATGTACACAATCTGTATACTAAAGATGAACCATCAAGTGGCAATGCAACCAAAATGGGGCAAGGGCTTTCGCTCAAACGATTAAGAGTTTGTGTCTCCCTATAGATATACATGGACACATTAACGTAAAGGTTGGATTAAGTGTACACCTACCCGGGGCGCTTGATCCTCTAGCTAGTGTTCTTCAACTAGGATGCATTGTATTTTGTTAAGCAAAAGTTTGCTAAACACAATAACTGTGCTACACATGCCATACCTAGTGTTTCTTTTCTGTTGTTTGTTATATCTGTATGACTTCTCTTGTTTTTCTTCTTCTCACAACTCGGGGAGTCTTCTAAATCACCATACAGTAATTCAAATTATTTATTTACAGTTTGGATCTGCTGTTGTGCCACAAACCATGATTATTTTAAAATAGCAATAATAAAGCCTTAGGACTATTCATAGACTATTTCATCTAGAGTTCATTGAGGCAAATGGCTCTGTAAGACTGTAACACGACGATTTGCGATGAAAAGTGAAAAAGTGAAAACAGCATATGAGCAGATAAGATTACCTCATAATTATCAGCAAATGTCCTTAAACTACCTATTTTATCTCAAAAAAATTATATAGCTTAATACTTTGAACGGTTTCCTCGACGATTTTCGAGTTATAATCATCATTTTCTTCTTCATCATTCAACCACCACTCATCTCCCAAATCATCTGCCATCTTGAAAAATAATTCAGTTTCCCCCTTGTTTTTTTTGCATTTTCTCACCCTCCTGTGCGTCAAACCAAAACAAAAACAAACCATCAAGTCAGACGGTGTCTGGTTTCTAGAATATAAGCCTCATCATCATCAACAACAACAATAGTCTTCTGATATGGGTTAATAATTGAGGAATGGTTTTTGAATCCATTGCGGTTAACCTTGTGAATGCATATCTTGGCAAATACATCAAGAACTTGGACTCTTCCAATCTCAATTTGGGTATATGGCGCGGTACGTTCATCTGCCTTCAAATTCCGAACAGTGTTTACATAGCACGAATATATTAGCCAAGCTTTTCTATGATATTCTGTCATATTGATATAATATATAGCTGCTGTCTTTCCATATTTATATAAGACATGTTTATATAAACCTTTACTATTTTTGTGTAAAGTATTAGCAGCCCATGTCACTTTTTAATCTTTTATTATTTTATTTGAATTACCTTGTCTCGCTAATTTATTCTAGCTACATATGGAAATAAGGGTCAAGGATGTAATGCTAGGGCTAGAAGCAGTTCAGTGGACACGAGGTTTGGGCGAGGCAGGGGCAAGGTGGGCTGGCGGGCTCAGCTTTTGCAATCTAATGTTATGTTTTCTAGATGGTCAGTATCGTAAGGTGTTTGCTAAACTGCATTTGTCCCAATGGTAGTTAGCATCATTGCATTGCAAACCTTTCCCTCCAGTTTTAGGTACAGTTGATAGTTTTGGGCTAATAGTAACTTTTGTTTCTTGAATAGTGTAATAGGTGCATGATTCCATCAGCAGTATAATGACATTTGTAAAATATTGGGAAACTTAAGAAAATGTTGGGAGCATGCATCACTTTTACACACTGCAAAAACTACCACTTTCAAAAGAAATCAGTAGGGCAGAACATGAATATATGAATATCCACCCCACCCCCCCCAATTATCATGTGTAGTTATGGCCCTGCCCTACATGGAACAGTAAACCACCACTGTAAACCACCCAAATTGACAAATTGCACTGAAAAAAATAACCTACATGCAGTGATGTCACCAAATCATAAAGCTGTTTGTCATAGTGATGTGTTGCCTAAACTGTTCAGCTGAAACTGTATACTGCAATACCAGGTATATCAGCCCAGATTATCGAAATGTTGACTGGAATATAGTGAGGAATTCACAGTGGTCACAGAAGCACCTCAAAACTGGGGGCACGAACCAAAAAGGGCACATGAATTTTGCACCTTGCTGTCTTAGTATAATGCAGCTATAATTGTTCTTTCATGAATCATGGTCAAGTCACGAAGTCAGCATAGTATTGGTAGACATTAAGATGCAACGCGTATCTACTGCTCGGCATACGGGCTAACACGCGATTTAATTAAAATTTACCCAAAAATCTAAGCCTACGTTCGTTTTTCAGATCAAAGTCTTTGGCAATCACACTTAGTTCAGTTTGTCAGCTCTGGCCTTGTTTACATACATAACACTGAATAAGATTGTTGTAGCGTGCTGCGCTGCGTGGCTCCGCTATCTTGCTCCTAATCACGTTTTGACAAGACGCTGGCGTGAAAAAAATCGTTTGTTCAGAGGCTGCAATCCGTACTATGCCGGCGTATGCAACTCCAAGTAGTCCGAAAAGATATACTTACGTACTTCTGCCAGCAGTGCGCTCATTAGCTTAAGGGGAACATTTTTATCTAAGGAAAACCTGAGGCATTTCTATTCTACGAAAAAAGGGACTTTCAAGTCTTTCATTTCGGAAAAAGGGTGCATTCCACCCTGGTAAAAGGGGGGACGGGCACTTGCCCCCATAGATCCCCCCGGTTGCGCGGACCCTGCTAATTCAGCTTGCTTTATTAAGCCTAGTTTCGATATGTTTGTACGTAACTGCTTAAACTAAGAGTCACAATAAGTCTCAACAGCCAAAACAAATTCAAGTATGGTCAAGGACTTTCATGCGGCTTTCTTATAACTTCAAGCACTTGCACTTAATTTAAAGAACTTTATTGTGAAAGCATTTTAATGCAGTTCAGGGGTTGGTTGTGTAATAACGTAGTTAAAATTAAATACAGTTTAGTGCGATCATCAACCAACCAGAATTATGCGTTTAGGATTTAGCTACTCTTTAACTACGTTTTAGGATTTAGCTACTCTACAGTTATGACTTATTTAAGGTCTAGGTCAAAAGTCGCTCTTTAAATTAAAGATACTTTAAATTAAAGAGACTTCGGCACAATTAAAGTCTTTAATTGTGCCGAACCTAATGCAAAAGAGGTCAGACAAAGTCATTTGCATTAGGTTCGGCACATGAGAAGAGCGATCGATGTTTAACCTAGGCCTAAGAGTTTTATGTCATCGACCGATGATGATCTCAAGGAGTTTCAAATCATGTGCTTTTATACTTTTTATAAATTTAAGTAATCAAGGCCTTTTATTTGCAGCCTTCAGGAACAGTTTAGAATTCTTATGTACTTCCATAAATTTTCTTGTGAAGGTTAACATTTCTTTCGTAGCTACGTATGGTACTTAATTGGAGACAGCCACAACTGTCGGGGCGATGTAACGATATTGTGCGATTGAAACAATCGTTTGTGAAAGGCTGAAGTTTGTAGTTACAACTCTACTATCGTAAATAGTAGGTTTGCTTTTTGAAAATATTTAATCCTATGTAATCCACCAGACATACATGAAAAAAGATTTTCGACTCGTCTCATTCGTCACCCAAATCCGATTCCTCTTAGTAGGCCTGGCAGTTTTAAAAAACAAATTTCTGATGGCACCGTTTTTTAGAAGGTGAAAACCGCTTTAATTGTCATCGGTTGTTTTATGAAACTTTGACGTGATTGCCGTTAAAGACAATAGCGAAGGGGTTGCACTTGCCATGAGTCGACTCGTAGAAAACCAGAAGAACCTTTGCCTGCTCTCGGGCCTATTTTAGTGTGCAGTATTGCACACTTTGTGCAGTATTGAATAAAAAGTGTGCAGTATTGAGTGCAAAAGTG
>JAODVM010423384.1:0-25361 GCA_025400095.1 Phenganax marumi
TCTGCCTGGCGTTGATCTCCTCGGTCCTGCTGTAGTTGGCCTGCAGCTCGGTCTTCAGGTCCAGGATCTGCGACTGGATGCGCTCGATCCTGGCCTCTGCACGGATGAGCCGGTTCTCGAAAGTGATGGCGTGCGCCGCGCCCGGCAGGAACGAGAGCGCGCCCGCCAGTAGGAGTCCGGCCGCGGCCGGACCACTCCGCCCCTTGAGCATCAGCGCAATGACGATCAGGAGCAGCAGAACGATCACGACGAGGAGGATCACCATCCACGAGGGGCCGCCGGTGCCACCCGGACCACCCGAAGGAGTACCGCCCTCCGGAATGAAGAGGGACGATCCGAACCTCGTCTCGTCGGCCGGCCCCTGGTAGGCGAGAATGTAGAACTCCGAGGGCTCGTCCGCGACCAGCTGGATGCCCACGTCCGAGTGCACCCGGCCGGCATACCCCCAATCGCCCTCTTCGTTCGTCCGGCCCTGGAGCTCGGCATCCCTCCAGAAGTAGCGATGTAGAGAGACGTCGATCGGTCGGCTCTCGTCCTTCGCGAAGACGTAGAGGATCAACGGGCTCATGACGTTGAGCTCTTTGATGTAGAACCTGGTGGGCTGATCGCCGGTGACTCCCTCGACCCTGCCGACACGGTCGCCCAACTTGGGATCGGGCCCCAGCGGGATCAAGACGGCCTCTGGCTCGTCCTGGCCGAAAGCCATCGGTTGAGCTGCGGCTCCGGTGCCCAGGGCGAGCGCCAGGACCACCGCGAGTGTCACAAGTCTCGTTCGCATTCTCGGTCTCCTCTTCTCTTTCGAGCGAGAAAGGGACCAGAAACCGGAAGCGGCTCCGAGATCGCCGAAACCGACTTGGCCCTCCCGGCGAACTGAAGGGCGTGAAGCAGCCACTCCGATTCCCCGCCCTGGCGGCCGTCCTGCTCGTCGCCTGCTCCCCACCGATCGCCAATCGCGAGCCGGTCGGTGAGGCGTTCCCGACGGTCCGGGGTGAGGCTCTCGACGGAACGGCCTGGAGCCTTCCCGAAGATCTGGCCGGAAGACCCGCGATTCTCCTGGTCGGCTTCATCCAGGAGGCCCAGTTCGATCTCGATCGGTGGCTTCTCGGTATCTCTCAGGCCGAGGCACCGGTGCCTTTCTTGGAGCTTCCGACCATTCGCGGCCTCGCGCCCCGAATGCTCAAGCGCTCGATCGACGACGGGATGCGCAGCGGCATTCCTGCGGACGACTGGCCCGCCGTGGTCACTCTCTGGACCCGCGATGCCAGCCGCATCGTCGAACTGACCGGCAACGAGAACCCTCGAAACGGTCGCGTGCTGCTGCTCGATGGCGACGGCCGCATCGTGTGGTTCGCCGACGAGGGCTACTCCGCGTTTCAGATGCTCAAGCTCGACGCCCGAGCGCGCGAGCTCGCGCAGCGCTCCGCCGATCGAAGTCGAAGTGAGCCCACCTCGGACAGCCACGCCCGGCCGGGTTAGCGAGACCCGTCGCGCCGATCAGAGAGGGTCGCAGTTCAGATCGACGGTGTGCCAGACGTCCGGCACGCAGGGACGGCCGAGAAAGTGGGCGATACGGTGCCCCATCTCGTGCTCGACCGCTCCCTCGTCGCCGCAGCCGTACTCGACCACGTCCTCCGGCGGAGTGAACCAGACCGCCTGATCGCGGCGCGCCAGTACCTGAATCGTCAGCGGCTCGAGGGGAACCGAGGCGGCCTCCGGAGCCTCGGCCGTGGCCCTGCGGTATCCCTGGCGTACCTCCGATCGGATCTCGGCCTCCGAGCTGGTCGCACAGGGGACCGCCAGCTGCACGCTCGCGGTGCCGTGCGGCGTCACCACCTGCATGCTGCTGACCACCGCCACGGCGGTAGGGCTATGGGAGGCCGTGTCACAGGCACCCGCCGAGAGCACCAGGGGGAAGAGAGATGCTAGGCGTGACAGCCGGATCATCGTGGCCTCGCCCGGCCTCCGCCGAGCCGAAGAGTCCAGAGGGATTAGCTGTCAAATATTTATTAGATATAAATACTTATGTCAAGTCTCTTAAAGTTTTGTATTAACAAAAGAGAGATCAGTTCACGTACCCCATCGTTCGAAGGTGCTCCTCGCGGACCCGGCGCTCCTCCTCCGTCAGCTCACGCAGCGGCTCCTGGCTCGTGGCCTCGGCCTCCTCTCGGCGCCAGGGAACTTCCCAGGACGGCTGCTCCCAGAAGGCGTAGGCCTCGGTGGGCGAGTCCGGATTGCCGAGCGCCTCGACGCTCAGGCAGATTCGCGCCCATTGGTCGCCGAACGGGGTCATGTCGATCCTCCCCTCGTGCCACGAGCCGCCCGGCTCGACGGTCTTCGCGAACGGCACTACGTCGTTACCCTCGCCGCCAACCCCGACCGAGAATCGTACCGGCGACTCGGCGCCATGCACCCCGAACGCGAGCTTGAGCTCCGAGAGCGCCGGCACGAGGACCTCGGAACACGCATCGTTCGCCGCGAGAAAGCTCCTCTGCTCGCCGTCCAGACGGACGTCTCTTCGGGCCCCTCGACGCGCGAAGCGCCGGGTGTCGATCTCATAGAAGCGATGGCTCTCCGGTGGGGCGACCCGCCTCTCGTCGACCGATCCGAGACTGACTAACTGGGGACTGTGGTCGTAACGGTAGCGCCCGGGCCGAGTGGGCTGAAAGGGCGGCGTCCACTGCCAGACGATCTCCCCCTCGGAGTCCGCCTCGAACACCCGAGAGCCACGGCTGGAGCCGACCAGGATATTGCCGTTCGGCAGCGGCTGCTGCACGCCACTGGTCGGCGAATAGAAGCCGGCCGGAGCGAGCCGCCGAACGACTTGAGATCGGGGCGGATCGATCTCCAGCACGGAGCTCTGTCGATCGGTGCGGAAGCTCGCGAATCGGTTGTTGAAGAGCAGGATGTTGCCCGCCGACGGCCACCCGCGCTGGACCATCAGGGCCTCATGCTGCATGTCCAGGTCACCCGCGAACGACCAGACCACCGCCTTCGACTTCCGGTCCACGATCAGGATGCGATCGAGATTCCGGGCGCTCAGGAGCAGGTTGCCGGGCCGGAAGCGCTCGTCGCCGGCGTCGAACCACCGGTTCGGCGGCAGCTCCTGAATCGAATTGATGTGTGTCAGGTCGTGTGAGCCCCGGGAGTCGGCGAGCAGGTCACCGAGATGATCGCCCGAGTCCCAGCGCCAGACCACCTCGCCGGCGCGGTCCATCTCGATCACACTGTCTCGCTTCTCCCGGCCTTGCGCGATCAGTACTAACGTGTTGCCGTTGGCCCGCCGAACCAGGTCGTGGTGCGGGAAGCCGTCCTCGATCGCCGCCTCCCAGGTCGTGCGGCCCTGCCAGTCGTACTCGACGACACCGCGGCCCAACCCGATTCCCAGGAGCGAGCCGTCTTCGAGCAGCCGAACCCGCGACTTCACACGCGCGTGGGGCCAGGAGTGCACCACCCGCCCGTTCATGTCGAAGAGGATCGGGATCTCTCCCCGGTAGAGATCGAGCGTGAAGCCGTTGTAGGCCCGCTTGGGCTCGTAGATCGAGACCCAGGACTCCGTGTCGACTCCCACCAACGATTCGGGAATCGAGGGCTCGAGCCCCCGGCCTCCCGACTCCGGAGAGGAGCATCCGAGTGCGGCCAGGGCTACGAGCAGATGGACGCTGGATCGCTGCACTTCGAACGTGCTCGCTAGCTAGCCGCCCCCAGAGGGCTCACGACGACCTCGCGCAGAGCCCCCCCAGCTGACAGAAACACTCGGAAGAAGTACTTGTCACGGCTCGGCAGCTCCACCACCGCCCCACCGACCAACGGAAACTCGCCGATCGGCCGGTTGTCCCGGGTGAGCACGTAGAGATCCGCCGCGACGCCTTCGGCCTGGGAGTTGACCTGCACGCGGTAGCGGCCCGGCTCGAAGTGCTGCTTGAAGAGGACGGACTGCCGGCGGCGGCCGAAGCGCACGGGCTCTCCCGCGGACTTCGGCTCGAGCGCCGGATGGGAGAACCACGCCACATCGTCGCTCGAGAAGGTGCGTCTCGAGACGTAGTCGATGGCCTCGGGATCGAGTCGGTAGAGGAGCAGATCGGGCCCCGAACGAAATCTCCCGGGCTCGAACCTCTGCACCAGATCCAGCTCGAAGAGCTCCCGGTAGCGCCCGTGGAAGACCTCGTGATGCGGCTGCGTCCACTTCTCCCGACTCAGGAACCGAAAGTGCGCATTCGCCGCCAGAAGAAGGAAGTCGTACCGAGGATCGCGAAGCTCGTCGACCTCGAGCCTCGCCGCGTAGCGGACCTGGTCCCACGGATGGTGCTTGGGGTTGAGGTCCGGGGTGTAGGACTCCTTGACGAACCGTGCGCCATGGGGAACGTTGCCCTCGATCCACTCTACCGCCAGCTGCCGCGTTCCGGGACGAGTGCGGCTGATGTCCCAGGCGAAGGTGTCTGCCGCCGGCATCAGGAGCACGATCACGGCCAGGGCCGTGGCGGCAATTCGTCCCCACGGCGGCCATCGGTCCAAGGAGCTGACCCAGACCGAGAGACCGATCCCGAGAATCAGCGCGACCGCGGGCAGAACCGGTTGCAGGTTGCGCTTCACCACCATGTTCATCGCCGTGAGTAGCACCAGCATCGCTACCGGATAGGGCAAGAGCGCCAGGAGACGACTCCGCAGCACTCCCTTCAACCGAAAGAGCCCGCCGACCCCGAGCACGATTGCGGGCAGGCCGAACGCGGCGATCAAACCCTCGCGATAGTAGGCGGCTGGGCTCTCGACGACTACTCCGATCCAGCCCCGCTGCGCGTACTGTCGGTATCCGAAGAGGATGTCGTGCTCGCCGCCGAACACCCCTTCGAACCGCAGCCAGAGCGCGGGCATGACGGCGAGGAGCGTCGCGAGCGCCGCGACGCCCGACCAGACGATGTCGGGGGTGACATCGCGCTGCCTCACGCGCCACCACAGCCAAACGCCGAGGATCGCGACGGCCACGACGCCCGCCGGATACTTGCTGGCGGCCGACAGCCCGGCCGCGACGCCGGCCCACAGATAGTCTCCAGTCGTCTCCCGGTGCAGCAGGCGAACGGCGAAGTAGAGGGTGAGGGCCACGAAGAAGCCCGACGGGACGTCGCTGATCGCCTGATGAGACACCTCGTTGTAGGTGGGCGAGAGCGCGATCAGGGCTCCGGCGAGGGTGCCCGCCCAGAGGCCGGCGACCCGCCTCGCCGCCAGGAACACGGGGACCGTCGTCATCGCGCTGAGGGTCGCCGTGAGGATCCGGAGGGCGAGCGGGGCGATCTGCTCCGCGGAGGCGCCGAAGAGAGACGCACCGAGCCAACCGGTCACCGACGGGAAGAGATCCTGGATCCAGAGGACGAACGCGCTCAGGTAGTACAGGAGATGGGGGTAGTGGAAGCGCACCGGAAGGAGCTGGCCGTCCGCGATCGCCTTTGCGCCGGCCAGAAAGGTCCCCTCGTCGTTGTGGAAGTGGTCGGTGAGCTCGAAGCCGAGTCCCAGATAGCGCAGCGCCAGCGAGAGGAGCACCAGCGCCAGCAGGGCGAGCGCCGAGCCGCGCCGGGTGCGCTCGCCGGAACGCACCGCCGCCACGACCGAGGCTCCGACCAGAAAGAGGGCGGTTGCGACCGCCAGGACTACGGTGGAGCGCTCGACGGACCGCGGGAGCCCTACTCCCCAGAGCTCGAGCAGCCAGCTCACGACCGGCAGCGCCATCACTCCCCAGACCCAGGCCCTGCTGCGCGGTGCGGTCGGAGCCTTCACGCGCCCAAGCTTAAGCGAGCCGTAAGGCGAAGAACAGGCGCGTGCTAGCCTCCGGCGCATGAGACGAGAGCTTGCTCTATTGGTCCTCAGCACTACGCTGGCAACCCCGCTCGCGGCTCTCGCGGCGGACTCTTCGCAGGTTCCCAAGCACGAGAAGAGGCAACAGCGGCCGGTGAAGCTGGGCACCTCCGGCGGGAACGTCGAAGACCTGACCAGCAACGGTCCCACCGTCTGCTGTGGGGGAACGCTGGGCGCGCTACTCAAGAAGAAGGACCGCTATTTCGTTCTCAGCAACAATCACGTCCTGGCTCGCACCAATCAGGGAGTCGAGGGAGACGGCGTCGTTCAACCGGGTCTGAACAACACCAAATGTAGGGCCCAGGAGAAGAACCTCATCGGGACCCTCAGCGGCTTCAAGAGGCTGAAGATCAATGGCCGCAACAAGTCCGACGCCGCGATCGCCGAGACGAACCCGGACAACGTCTCGCCGGATGGCGCCCTCCTCGGAATCGGCGTTCCCGGCAACGAGATCGTCAAGCCCAGGGTCGGCCTCGAGGTCCAAAAAAGCGGCCGCACGACGGGCGTGACCGAAGGGATGATCACGGGCGTCAACATCTCGGGCACGGTTCAGTTCCCCGAGGAGTGCAGCCTCGATGCGCCGATCCTCGACATCCGATTCACCAAGGTGTTCATCGTTCAGAGCAACAGTGGCGACCCTTTCTCCGACAGCGGCGACTCCGGCTCCATGATCTACGAGCACACCCCGACCTGCCCGCGCGCCGTCGGTCTTCTCTTCGGGGGCAACGAGGTCATCACCGCCGGGAATCCGGCGAAGCTGGTGCTCAAGGACGTCAAGAAGATGAACCCGAAGGGCAAGGCCGAGCTGGTCGGGTGCGACCCCGTCGAAGCCACGGGTCTCGGCATTGCGACAAAGCGGGAGGCCGCGGCGGAGCGCTTCGCCAAGAACGTGCAGGCGCGGGTGGAAGAGAGCATCCTCTCGATGCCTGGGGTGGTGGCGATGGGGATCGGCCGGCACTCGAGTGACGCCGGTCAGATCGTCTTCAAGGTCTACGTGGAGGACGAGAGGCCCGAGCTCGCGCGGGCATTGCCGACGCAGCTCGACGGAATCGTGGTCGAGCAGGTCGTCAGTGGGCCGCTGGTGGCCTTCTCGTGCCCGAATGCCGACGGCGAGCCGGCCGGCGGCCTCGATCTCTCGGCGCTGAGATAGCGTCCGAGCGACCGCCGCTCCGCCTTCCGCCCGCCGCGGGCGGGATGTGACGAGTCGCGAAACCCGGCTCGATCGCGCTCGTAGGGCCGTTCGAGGAGATGGGTACGAGCGAGCCACGCGATCGGCAACCGGACCGGCTGCTCCTCCTGGAGCTGGCGGGACTCGTCGCACTCACCGTCGCGGACGCCTACGGCTACGTACCGATCAGCCGGACGCCGTTCCTCCTACTGCTCTGCTGGGCGTCGCTCCGGCTCCGGGGTCTGCGCTGGAGCGCGATCGGTTTCAGCTGGCCCGATGAGCGCCTTCGAGCCATCGGCATCGGCGTCGCCGCCGGCCTGGCGCTCGAGCTCTTCGCGACCTATGTCACGACGCCGTGGATCGCCCGGCTGACGAAGACACCTCTCGACATGTCCGAGCTCGCAGATCTGGTTGGTAACCCGACACTCCTCCTCGTCTACATGGTTCTCAACTGGACCCTCGCCGCCTTCGGGGAGGAGTTGGCCTTTCGCGGCTACCTGTTGACCCGCTTCGCCGACGCCTTCCGGCGCTCCCCGGCCTCGTGGATCGTCGGCCTGGTCCTCGTGAGCCTCTACTTCGGTGTGGGTCACGGCTACCAGGGGCTCTCCGGCATCGTTCAGGAGTCGCTCTCGGGTCTCTGGCTCGGGCTGCTCTTCTTGGCCACCGGCCGTAATCTGACGGTTCCGATCGTGGCCCACGGCGTCTCCAACAGCCTGGCCCTCATGCTGATCTACGTCGGTCGCTATCCCGGGCTCCCCTAAGCCGCCGCTCCCCGCACGCCCCGCCAAGGGCCCGAATCCGGTCGGTACTTGACATCATTTCGATGTTTAGCTAACTTTGGAATCGTGAACAAGGTCTTCAAGGCTCTTGCCGATCCCACCCGCCGTCGGGTTCTCGAGCTCCTACGCGAGCGCCCGATGCTCGCTGGTGAGATCGCCGAGCACTTCCCGGTCTCCAAACCGACGATGTCCGCGCACTTCAGCGTCCTGAAGGAGGCCGATCTGGTCGAGACGGAACGCCAGGGAAAGACCATCCTCTACCGACTCAAGCTCTCGGTCCTCGAAGACGCCCTCCTCAGCTTTGCCGGGGTGTTCGGACTGGCCGCGCCATCCGCTGGGGAGGGAGCGACTCCGAACGAAGAGAAAGGAAGCACATGAGACCCAGACACGCACTACTTCTGGCAGGGCTGCTGATCGCCTTCTCCTTGGCGATGACGCTCGGACAGGGGCTCGGTTACCTCGGTGGCGAGACCACACAACGGGCGATCCAGGTCGCGATCGGGCTGGTCGTCACCTACACCGCGAATCTCGCGCCCAAGACTCTCGAGCCGCTCTCCGCCCGCTGCGATCCGGCCCGGGTGCAGAGCCTTCAACGCTTCGCCGGCTGGGCGATCGTCCTCGGGGGACTCGGCTACTCCGCCGCATGGCTACTCGCACCGTTCGATCGTGCGGCCGTCACCGCCATGGCGATCCTCGGAAGCGCGGTCATCCTCGTCGGCCTCCGCTACCTGTCGGTCGTGAAGGAGCGCAATAGCCCGGAGCCGCCCCGACAGCCGTAGCCGAGATGGCGCTCGCCAGATGTGCTCGTCGTAGATCGGGCTGCCGGCGATGGCATCGAATCTGCTTCTCCCGTTCTTCGAAGTGCTCGTTACGCGAGCCCGACTCGAGCGAGCTGGCTCGCAGGACGCGAAAGCACGGGGGGTGTGGAGAGAACGTCATGAGAGCCACCATCACCAGCTTCCTCATCGGCCTCACAGCACTGTCCCTCACCGCCTGCTCTTCGTCCCCCCAGGGCGACGGACCCTCGCAGGTTCAGGTTCTCTTCGAAGGCTCGTCGCCCCAGCGGGAGTTCGAGGAGCTCGGTCCCCTCGTGACCCGCCACTGGAGCATCGAGCAGGGCGTCCGCCAACTTCAGGCGGATTCGCGCAAGCTGGGAGCGGACGCGGTCATCGCCGTCGCCTGGGAGGAGTACATACCGGCCGCCGGCAGAGGCGTCGACTCGACCCGCAGCCGCCGGCGCGTCGAGGAGGGCTACCAACAGCTGATCTTCGAGATCGAAGGCCTGGCCGTCCGCTGGACCACGCCTGCACCGCACGAGCAGCAGGCGAGCACCTACTGAGTCTCTCCGGACTCGACTCGGGGCAACTGGAAGGTCCGGCCGCCAATCGTCCAATCGAGACGCACCACTCCGCCCTCCTCGTCTCGCACTACCTCGATCTCCGCATAGTCCTGCGGCGAGAAGAGGGTGGTCTCGGAGGTCGGGATCAAGAGCCACTGGTCCATCATCACGCGACCGTCGACGAACCGCAGATCGAGACTGCGACCCGGGCGTAGCTCGTAGGCCCCCTCGTAGCTCCGGAGGGTCGACGCCGCCACCTCCGCCGGGGTGGCATTGGGAGGCGTGGCATCCGGCGGCTCCTCCCCGGCCGCGAGCTTCGGGAGCGCGTCCCGCAATCGGTCGAGCGCTCCCGAGGTCACGTTGCTGGCCACGATCACCGCGACCTGGGTGCCGGCGTCGTAATCCGCGAACGTTCGATAGCCCTGCGCCGAGCCGTTCCAGCGAAGGCTGCCGTCCCCCCGGACCAGCGCCTGCTTCGCGCGCTCGCCGAGCTTGCCCGTGAGCAGCGCCTGCTGCATCGCCAAGAGATCTCGAGGCGTCGAGAAGACCGAGCCCGCGCCGACAAGATGTGAGATATCCGCGGGCGGTGCGTTGACCAGCCCGGTCGTGTCGAAGTAGTAGCTCGAGGCCCGGTGCTCGAGGATCGGGCGGCTACCGACATCCGCGGTGTCGGACATTCCGGCGGGCGCCAGCACGTATTCAGCCAGTAGCTCCTGGTAGGACCTGCCGCCCGCGATCTCCAGAACGCGAGCCAGGACCGAGTAGCCACCCGAGCTGTAGCCGTTGTCGCTCCCCGGCTCGAAAACGAGCTGTCGTCCGGCCGCGAGCTTCACCATCGAGGCGGGGGTCTGGGGACGGATCTCGTCGATCGCCTCGGTGACCCGGTGCGGGATCCCCGCGGTGTGGCGCAGGAGGTCGCCGACGGTAATCTGTTCCCCACGCGGGAAGTCCGGTAGGAAGCGATCGAGCTTGTCGTCGAGGGTGAGGTTCCCGGCCTCGAGCAGGCGCCCGAGGATCACCACCGTCATCGGCTTGTTGATCGAGCCCGCTCCGAAGCGCGTATCGGAGGCGTTCGGCACCGCATGCTCGAGGTTCGCGAAGCCGAACGACCGCTCGTACACGATCTCCCACGCCCGCGCGACGAGAACGGTTCCGGAAAGGTGTCCGCGCTCGAGGTAGGGGTGAACGTACCCGTCGATACGCTGCTCCAGGTCGCCACGGTCCGGCACCTCGCCGCGAAGCGGGCTACCGCTCGCGAAGATCGGTACCAAGATCAGGGCGCACGCATACGATCCGAACCTCGTCCACATCGGCAATCCTCCGCTTTCTCCCTGGGACCGACCGGCAGCGACTTCGTTTCAGCCGCTGCAGCGAACGGTGCGCCGCCTGCGCTTCAGATGCCGCTCGTCGGTGCCGCCTCGCAGCTCGGGACGGCCCGGTCCTCCGGGCCGGGGGCACCCCCCTGGGCTCGACTCATCAACGCCTGCAGGCTCGACGTCCAGCACTCGTGGTAGACGGAGCAGTAGCAGAGCGAGACGTCGATCCGGCCCTCCAGGAACTCGCGGCGCAGCCGGGCGACGAGGTCCGGCGCCGCCGAGCCGTCGTCCCGGGTCACGCGCCAGATCGTCTCCGCGGCCGAATCGCGGGGCAGTACACGTCCCTCGACCAACGAGTAGTACGAGTCCACGGGACCGAGATCGGCGCTCACCCGCTCGAGCAGATCCCCCCAGTCGCCGAGCGTCTCGCCGTCGCGACTCACCGCGGCGGCTCGGACGCGCGCCGGCCCGACACCCGTGTTCTGGACCCGAACCTCGATCTCGCGCGGGGTCAGGGAGGCGGCGATCTCCACGTAGGGCCAGACCGAGGCGCGCTGCTGGCGGCGAGTCAGCGAGGCCTGGTAGACCGAGACGAAGAGTCCGCACACGCTCAGAAGCACGGCCGACAGAGCGATCAGCGACTGTGGACGCGCGATCCAGCTCGAAAAGCGCTCGGAGTCTTCGCCTTGGGAGCCCACGGGTCGAGCCATGTTATCCGGAGCTCTCGTCCCGACCCAGGCTTTGGAGTCTGATCCGACGTGCGCTCGGGCAGAGAGCGACCGCTGGGCGCTCGGGAGGTCTAGCCACCGAGACCGGATCGGCCGCGAATCCACTCGACCTGCAGAGGCAGGTAACCGGGCGCGTACCCCCTTGGGGTCCTCTCGCCGTCGCGCTCCTCGAAGATCAGGATGCCATGCTCGGCCTGCGGGAAGACCTCGATCTCGATCGGTCTACCCTCCTCCCGAAGCCTCTCGAGCTCCCGGATCGACCAGCCCGTGGGCATGCTCGAGTCCTGGCCTCCGAAGATCCACAGGCTCGGCGCATCCAGCGACGCCAGGGTCGGAACCGGATCGTAGAGGCGATCGATGAACGGCGGATCGCCCCGCAACTGCCACCAGGCGTAGAGGCGCACCGCCCACCACGGTAGCCCGGTGTCGGAGAGGAAGCCGACCATCGAGTCGCTCCCGCGAACGGCCTCGTACCACTCCCGCCCCTCGGCCTCCTCGAGCGCCTGCGCCAGCTCGCTCCAGCGATCTTCGCCACGGTCCATGATGCCGCTCGCCAGCTCGTTGATCGCGTCGACCTCGGCCACGGCTTCCGGGCCGAAGCCGGCCTGCTCGAGTGCGTAGACGTATCCCCAGCGATCCTCGCCGGTCACCGGCACCATCGGGCCGTACCCGAGCAACAGGCTCCGCACCTCGGTCTTTGTCGCCGCGAGCGGCGCGATCCATCCCCCCTGGCTGTAGCCCGCCAGGTGGACGTCGGTCGAGTCGATCTCGTCCCGCTCTCGTAGCCACTCGATCGCGGCCACGGTGTCGTCGGAAAGAAGTTCGAAGTTCTGACTGTACTTGCCCTCCGACTCCCCGGTGCCCCGCTTGTCGTAGACGAGCCCCGCGATGCCGTGCGCGGCGAATAGATAGGGGTTGTAGTAGGTGTCGACGGCGCTCTCGCGTCCCGAGCCGTGAACGAAGACGACCGCCGGGAACGGGCCGTCACCCTGTGGCAGAACGAGCTTGGCGCGCAGCTCCAACCCTCCGCTCCGGAAGCTCCCGGAGAGCTCCGGCAGCTCGAGTCGCCGGCCGCGTCGAGGACCCTCGGGTCCATTCCAGTCGAGCCCCGGCGCACGCGGCTCGTTGGCATCGAAGTCGACGCGCACCTCGATCGGCTCCCTCGAGCCCCAGCCCGGTCCGGCCGTGTACGCCCCTCCGCCGGTAGGCCAGAGCGCACGGCTCTCGCCGCTCATCATGCGATAGCGAAGGGTACTGCCCTCACGTGCCGTGACGACGACTAGCCGGTCGTCGTCGAGAACGTAGGCGCCATTGAAACGTGTGTCGAGCGGCGCCGTACGGGTGGCGATCGTCAAGGCCAGGACCCCGGCTGCCAGCACTACCACCAGGAGCGCCAGACATGAGACCCGACGCCTCCTCAGGACCATCCGTCTCCCATGTCAGCAGTACGGCGGGCGCGCGCGGACTGTTCCCTTCTTCCGCGTCGCTCGGCCCGGCGCAACGAACTAGGGGGCTCTCTCTGCGATGCCCCAGAGGTACCGATCGCCTCGGAGCACGATCATGTCGCCGACGATCGCCGGAGTCGCGTTGAAGACGTCGTCGAGCTGGTTCCTGGCCAGGATCTCGAACTCCGAACCGGCCCGGAAGACTACGGCGGTGCCGTCACGGGAGAGGGCGTAGATCCGATCTCCCGCGGCCACCGGCGAGGCGTAGATGTTCTCGAGATCGATCCGGACCTGGTCGTAGCAGGCGGCACCCGTCGCCAGATCGTGACAGGACAGAATGCCGCTGAAGCGCTGGAAAAAGTAGATCCGCCCATCGACGAGCACCGCCGACGGGACGTACGACAAGCCGCGCTCGGTTCCCCAGCGTACGCGATCGGTTCCGGTCAGGTCGCCGCGGGCTCCGGGATAGCGGATTGCCATGCCGTAGGCCTCGCGCCAGCCGCTCATCACCCAGACCGTCTCGTCGTCGGCGACAGGGGTGGGCACGACGTTGAGTCCGAGCCCCGCGACCTGCCACAACTCCTCCCCCGACTCGAGGTCGTAGGCGCGCACACGATGCGCGGCACTCGAGATCACGACGTCACGGTCGCCGTCTCGCACGATCAGTGGCGTCGACCAGGAGGTGGGCTCGTCGCGCGGATTACGCCAGAGCTCCTCGCCGGTCCTCTTGTTCAAGGCGACGATGAACGACTCGCCCTCGTGATCCCAGTTCACGATGACCTGGTCGCCGTGAACCACCGGGGTCGAGCCCTCCCCGAACTCGTTGCGTGTGTTCTGGGTACCGAAGTCGACCTCCCACAGCACCTTGCCGCTGCTGTCCAGGCAGTAGAGACCTCGCGAGCCGAAGAAGGCCCAGATCAGCTCGCCATCGGTCACCGGCGAGGCCGAGGCCTGACTGGCCGTCGGGTGGAGGGATTCGTGCGGCACCTCCTCGCGGACCACCGTCCGCCAGACCCGCTCGCCCGACCCGAGATCGTAGGCGGCAACGACGAACTGATAGACCTGAGTCGGCGTGACCCGCGGGGGTCTGCCGTCGCTCGAAGGCGGTGGCGGGGCGTCTGCCCCCGGCTTCGTATTCACCGCCGAAAGTACGTAGACCCGTTCGCCCCAGACGGCGGGCGAAGCGTGGCCGGTGCCTTCCAGCTCGACCTTCCAGGCTACGTTCCGGTCCTCGGCCCACTCGGTGGGTGGATTGGCTTCGGGAGCGACCCCGGTATCGTGTGGGCCGCGCAAGGATGGCCAGTTGGCAGCCTCGGATCGCGAAGGGTGGCCGCCACAGACGACGACGGCCAGCAGACAGAGAACGGTACGGGTCACTCGCTTCATGCCCCGACTCTACCCGGCTTGGAGCCGGAGCCTCAGCGGACGCTCACGAATTCGGCGCGAGCGAGGGGTCGCCCGTCCGCGTCTCTCGCCTCGACCGCCCACGCACCAGGCGTCTCTACCGGCAGCGACAGTGCGCTGTAGGTACGCCACATGGAGCTACCGATTCTCATCGACCGTCGCATGACCTCCCGCCCTTCATGCAGCCAGACGTGATGCACCGACTCTCCCCTACCGCCGCCCAGCACCCGGGTCCAGAACCAGACCTGCGTGCCGACACGGAAGCGGTCGCCGCGTCCGACCAGCTCTCGATCCTCAACGCCCGTGCCGACGCCGTAGTCCCGGATGCTGAGCGTCGCGGACGCCGGGGCGCCCTCTCCCGCCGGCACCAGCGGCTCCTCCGGCAGTGCTACCGGCTCATCGGCGACCGCCGGCGCGCTCGCCGGCAGCTCCCGCGCGGGGGCCTCCGAGAGCGTCTGCCGCTCCACCGCGGGTGCCGGATCATCCATCGGCTCGGCGGGGGTCTCCGGGTCGTCGGAGGAGGCCTGCCCCGACTGCACCCGGGCGAATACCGGGGCGGGCGCCGCGGGCTCGTCGCCTCGCTTCGAGAGTCCCCACCAGGAGACCAGGAGAAGCAGCACGAGACCTACGGCAGCGACCGGCCAGAGCGGGCGCGCCGCCGACTCCCGGGCGGAGGGGCGAGAGGCCGAAGGCGGCTCCCCGACCTTCACCACCGGCACCGCCTGGCGTGCCCTCAGCCACTTCTCGCGCTCCTTGGTGTAGTCGGCGATCATCAGGTCCGCGTCCAGGCCGAGCCCGTCCGCGTACTCATGCAGCAGGGCGTCCATCGAGCTCTCGTCCGGCAGGGCCCCGAACTCGTTTCGCTCGAGCGCCTCGAGCACACGCCGATCCACGCGCAGCCGCTCGGCCACGGCCTGCAGACTCAGACCGAAGTCTTCGCGCTCGGTTTTCAGCAGTTGCCCGAAGGTGGCTGTCGACACCCTGTCTCCTTGGAGACCGACAACTATACCCGGAGAGACCCGGGCGCCGAAGGGCCGCGAGCTACCTCAGCGCCGAGGCTGGTCGATCAGTTGCGGCGCCCAGGGGATCCAGGCCTCGTCGTAGTCCGACCAGGTCTGGCTCGCCGGGCCTTCCGGCGGATGGCCGTCTCGCCAGAGCGACTCGATACTCTCGGCCGCGGCTTCCCGCAGCCCACGGAACTCGAGCCCCATCCCGGAGCGCACCGGGTCCTCGGAGTAGGGCCGAGCCCAGGCGACCTTGCACCTGCACCTCACCACCACATCCGCGGGCGCCGGAAGGGCGAACTCGACCCGAAAGCTGCTCCCCACCTCCTTCGGCCAGACCGTGCCGATCATCATGCCGCCGCTGCTGAGGTTCTCTGCGTAGCCGAGCAGCGTGTGACGGCCCGTGAGCTCATCGACCTTCAGGACGGCGATGGGCCTCGCGAGCTTCCATCGGGCCTCCTCGAAGGGGAGCGTGCGGCGCGCCCGCTCCAGCTTCTGCCTTCGGGATCTCCAGAGCCGCATCACGCTCCATCATGCCCGCAAATCGGGGCACGCGAAGTGAAAGCAGTCACTCGGCCGTGAGAGGCTCGCGGCGCCTGGGCTAGCTGCACGGGCCCACGGTGTCACCGTGGTTGAGGTGCTTCTGCAGCGCGGAGACCGGAACCTCCATCGTCTTCCGGCCCTTGTGGCAGACCACGACCTTCTCGCCTCCGGACCCGTCGCTGTCGTCGTCCGAGTCACCGTCGCTGTCGCCGTCCGAATCGCCGTCGCTGTCGCCGTCCGAGTCGGCGTCGCTGTCGCCGTCCGAGTCGGAGTCGCCGTCGCTGTCCTCGTCGCTATCGGAGCCGCTCCGCTGGCAGTCGAAGGCGAAGCGAGCGAAGCCCTGGCCCAACGGATCCGAGGACCACATCTGGCCGCGGGAGAGTCTGTCGCCGTTGCCGTTGACGCTCGCCTCGAAGGTCTCGGCTACCGAGGCGGCGACACCGGTGACACACTCGAAGGCCTTGGCGCGGTCGAAGCGGCTGGGTGCCTTGGTCTTGCACGTACAGTGCGCCACGCTCTGCTCGCCGAGTAGCGTGAGGGTCGCCTGGAAGGCGTTGCCATCGAACTCCTCGAGGAGCAGCTCGCCGGCGATGGGGGCGCCGGACAGATCGCTCCGGAAACTGCACTGATACGGCTCGTCGAAGTGCAAGCGGCCTCTGCAGTCCGGCGCGGCCTCGCCGGGGACGGCGCCACCGAGCATCGCCAGCGCCACCAGGACGACGACGGCGGAGGCCCATCCAAAGGTTCTTGTTTGGTGTTCAGTCATGGTCTCTCCCAGATCGCCCCCCAGCAACCCGAAGGTATCACTGCTTCGGCGCCCATCCTCTGAAGACGGGAGGCACGCAGCAGTGAAGGCACTCACAGTCGCGAGAGATCCGCCTATGGCCAAACCTGCATACTTCGGAGGGCGCCTCTAGCGCACGATCAGCGTTGTCACCCGATTCGGCTGAGGCCCGCGATCGTGATGCATGATGACGTCCTGCTTACCGTCGCGGTTGAGGTCCGTGAGCCAGGTGTGCCTTTCGTTCCCGGGAAGCGTCACGGCCACCGGGTGCGGGCCTTCCTTCAGTAGGTAGGGGCCGCCCAGGTAGACGAGCAACTCCTCTCGGTTCCTTCCAACCAGGAGGTCCGCGCTGCCGTCGCCGTTGACGTCGCCGGCCAGTACCGGAGGAAAGAAGTGGCCATCGCGGCCATCACGCACGTCGATGTCGAGGCGGACCGCGCGCTGGGCCGTCGGCTCTCGAGGGAAGAGACCGTCGCGAGCGCGATAGAGCTCGAACGACATGGTGATCGAGGTTCCGAGCATGGCGCGGATCATCTTGTCCACGCCGGTCCTCACATTCATGCTGCCGAGATCGACCTGCCCATCGCCATCGAAGTCCCGCAGCTCATGGAACGAGTAGCCGGACGGAGCCTTCCCACGTGTACGGACCGAGGTGTCCGGCTCCGAGTCGAACACGACGCCGCCGTCGGTAGCGACTCCGTAGTAGACCCGGTAGCCCGTCCGGAGCCGCAGCAGACTTCGGCCCTCGAGTGACGACGTCACCAGGTCTTCGACTCCGTCGCCATTGATGTCGAGGAACCCTCGGAGCACCCGGCGCTCGAGACGCGGGCCGAGGCCGAGAACCAGGGCGAGGGGACTCCGGTCACCTAGTGCGAAGAGGAGCGAGTAGGTGCCGTCGCCGTCGAAGGGCGCGTCGACCCGAAAGCTTTCGGGCTCGGCCGCGAATCCGCCTTCGGCGTCCTGCAGGTAGACCTCGAAGTGGTCCTCGTTCCAGAAGGCCAGGTCGGGGCGTCCGTCCCGGTTGTAATCCAGCCGGTGTACGCGACTCAGGTACCAGGGGATGGTCAGGGGTGTAATCCCCACCTCGCCATAGGTGCGGGCGTCGCCGAAGGCTTTCGCCTCGAGGTAGGGCTCCGGCGGACCGATCCTTCTCGGCTGGGTGAAGACGCCGCACTCCTGTTGGATCGACACCCAGAAGCCCTCGAGATCGGGAATGATGAGGTCCTCGCGCCCATCACCGTTCAGATCTTGGCTGACTTCGACCCGGGGCAACTCGCCGGCGTCCGTCGGGCCCACGAGCTCGCCGCTCGCGTAGCTGAGCCCGCTCGGCCTAGCGTCGTAGCTGGTTTCGACGCGAGCCAGGACCTCCCATTCGCGGGTCTGAGGCTCGAACCAGGTCAGACGGTCAGGCTCATGGGCGACCAGCCGATCGCGACCGCAGACCTCGATCACGTCGACGAACGACACCCTGGAGCTCAGAGGGACCTCGAGCTTCGGCACCCACCCTTCGTCGGCCAGCGAGTAGATGGCGAGCCGTCGCTTCCGCTCTCGGTCCACGGTCAGGATCGCCAGGTCCGCGACCGGTCCGCCCAGGAGGAAGCCGGTCACCAGCGTCTGCCTCTGACCGGTGTCAAGTGACAGCTCGTGGCGCTCGAAAGCGATTCGGCCTCGGGCTTGAGAGGCCAGCAGCGCACCGGGCAGAACCTGCCCCATCAACATTGCGAAGATCAGAGCGACTGGAGTGGTCGACGTCATTCTCGGCTCCTTTGCAATTACGTTAGTGAACACTAACATAATCGATTAGCCGAGAACAAGAGACGCGTCTGCCGTCCTTACTCGAGCTTGCCGTCCAACAAGAGCCGGCCGACGTCCGCGAAGAGGGACCGCCGCCTCGTCTCGCCGAAGAGCTCGACATCGCGGCTGATGTTCGCGACCGTCCCGAGCCCTACGAAGGCCCAAGCCGCCTGCTCCACGTCGATGGCGGAAGCGCCCCGCTCGTGCTCCATCATGCGGGCGCTGATCTCACGATGAAAGCTGCGAAACATCCGCCCCAGGGCGGACCGGATCTCCGCGTCGTCTACCTCGCTCAGACCGGCGAAGATGATGCGATAGAGGCCGAACTCGCCCAGATGGCGTGCCTCGTACTCGAGCAGCCGCTCGGCACTGCTCTGCCCATCCCCTGGCCGACCCAGCACATCCCGCCACGTCTCCGCCGATCGTTCGTAGACGTAGTCGATGGCGGCGAGGAACATTTGCTTCTTCGTCGGCCACAATCGATAAAGGACCGTCTCCTGCACGCCGCAGGCCGCGGCGAGATCCGCCGTCGTCGTCCGTCGATACCCCTGTTCGGCGAATAGCCGCGCCACGATCGGCAGCAACTTTGTCCGTCTCTCTTCGCTCAAGTTCGGTCTGGGCACGGCAACTCCTCGAGAAGCCGGCACCGGCACTGTCGGCGCCCGCGGAATCATACAGATCGCAGCGTCCCCCGCCGTCAGGTGTCGCAGTAGTCGAGGGCTACCCGCCTGTAGACCTCCGCACAGTCGTAGACGGACGCGAGATCCACCCACTCCTCATCGGCGTGAGCGCCGGCGCCCGATGGGCCGAAGACGACGGTGTCTATGCCCTTGGCGCGCACGAAGGCGGCGTCCGTCCAGAAACCGATACCGGATGTCTGCGGCCGTGCGCCGAGCGCCTCCGCCCCGGCTCTCTCGACGCTCGCAGCAACCGCACTCCCTGGCAGCGCCTCGAAGGGCGCTCGGCTGAGCGCCTCCTCAACGCCAATCGCTTCCGCCGGAACCTCGGCCCGAGCCCTCTCGACGATCCCCAGGACCTCCTCCAGCAGGTCGGGGGTCCCCTCCCCCGGAATCGTCCGGAGCTCGATCTGCCCCCGGCACCGATTCGCGTAGATCGAAGGCGCCTCCCCACCCTCCAGAACCCCCAGGTGCAGGCTCGGCGGGCCGACCAATGGATGACCGATCTCGGTGAGGAGCCGATCCTGCAGATCGGCCAGCGGCCCCAGCGCGCGGATCATGCGCAGGTTCGCGTCGACGCCCCGCCGGTAGTCGCTGCCGTGGTACGCGACTCCGTGCGTGGTGACGTTGAGCCAGACGAAGCCCTTGTGTGCGAGGCAGAGCTCCATCTGCGTCGGCTCGGCGACGATCGCACCGTCCGTGACGTGGTGCTCCAGGACCTCCTGCACGCCGATACTCTCGTTCTCCTCGTCGGCCACCAGCGCCAGGAGGACGTCGCCCTTCGGCCGCCGGCCCGAACGAGCGATGGACTCGACCGCACCGATGCACGCCGCCAGCGGTCCCTTCATGTCGTAGGCGCCGCGGCCGTAGGCTCTACCCTCCTCGACGCGCAGTGCGAACGGCGCCGGCATCCTGCCCGCACCGACGGTATCGATGTGGCCGTTCAGCATCAGGGAGCGACCCCCACCGGTGCCACGGAGCACGCCGATCACGCTCGGTCTTCCCGACGACGACTCGTGGACCCGCGTCTCGAGACCGAGGTCCTCGAACAGCTCCCGCGCATACTCGGCGATCATCGCCTCGCCGCTACCGGGTCGGCCGCTGGGGTCAGCCGGAAAGGCCGGATTGACCGAGTCGATACCGACCAGCTCGCGCAGAACGTCCAGTGTGAATTCTCGATCGATCGCCTTTGTCATCGCGACGGGAGCCTACTTCCTTCTCCCGACCGTGTCTCGCACGGCGCAGGGAGCGGCTGCGGAGCCCGTCGCCTTCGGAACTTCGTTCCCCCGAAGGCGTCAAAGACAGCATGCATTCCGGGAAGCGGCTCGCCACGGCCCTCGTGCTCACGCTCGTGCTGACCACCCCAGCGTTGCCGGCCGACGCACCTTCCGTCGACACCCTGGCGTTCCTGTCCGGCCATTGGACGCGCACCACCGATGGCATGCTCGTCGAGCAGGTCTTTCTCCCACCCGCCGGAGGTACCGTAGTGGGCATGCAACGCCGGACTCGAGAGGGAGAGACCCTGGTCTCCTACTTCTTCGTCATCCAGGAGACCGCCGACGGCATCGTCTGCCGCTTCAAACACTTCGAGAACGACTACACGACCTACGAGGACCGCAACGAGACCGGTCCCCGTACGTTCACTCTGCTCGAGGGCTCACGCGCCTCGGCTCTCTTCGAAGAGCGCACGGCCGAGGGCTCGCTCTACCTTCGCTACCGCTTGACCGAGGCCGGCCAGCTGGCGATCGCGGTCGGCTCGCGCGACGAGCTCCGCTCAGGAACGGCACCCGAGAGCCTTCACGACCGGGTAACCCCGTAGCGCGCTCGACCTCGGCTCTCGCTCTCGAGCTACTGGGCCTCGATGAACTGAGCCACCCCGGTCATCAGCATCTGGATCGAGATCGCCACCAGCAACATGCCCATCAACCGCTCGATCGCGATCAGCCCCTTGTCGCCCAGGAGCCTCGTAAACAGACCCGAGAGAGAGAGGACGAGGCCTGTGACGAGCCACGCGGCCACGAGAGCGAGCAACCAGTCGAGGTAGCGACTCGGCTCGCGGCTCATGATGAGAAGCAGCGCCGCCATCGCCGACGGCCCGGCGACGTAGGGGATGGCCAGCGGCACGATGAACGGCTCCCCCACGACCTCCTCCTGCCAGCCCGCTCCCCTCGGCGGGGGGAAGATCATCTTGAGCGCGATCAGAAAGAGGAGCGCGCCGCCGGCCACGGTCAACGCCGGTTCGGAGATGTTCAGCGCCCGCAGGATGTGCTGACCCGAGAAGAGGAAGGCGACGAGCGCCACGAGAGCGATGAGCAGCTCGCGGATGATGACGCGGGTCCGCCGCGATTCCTCCACCGGCTTCAACGCCGAGGCGAAGAACGGAATGTTCCCGAACGGGTCCATGACCAGGAGGAGCAAGAGTGCCGCGGAGAGGATCGTCATGGGACCGGCTCGCGACGGCAGTGTAGCCGACGTGGCGGGCCCTTCGGTCAGCTGGAGTACGCTCGGAGCTTGCGGTGGCCCGAGAGTGCCGAGGAGCTCGAGCGCGAGCAAGAGAGGCTGGCGGAGCTAGAGCCCGAAAGCTGGTATCCGGCGACAGGTGGCGTGACGGCCGCTGGTTGCTTCGTCTGCTTCCCGCGAGGCGGCGGCGGCGCCGGTTCCACGGGCGATCCGGCCTGGGCGGGAGCCGCCCTCCTGCGCCCGGACGGCCGATGCGGCACAGCACTCGTCACCGGCGCCGCGGGGTCGCCCTACCTGGCCGGCCTCTTGGCGCTGCGCGAGGGTCCGCTGCTGGAGGCGACGGTGCGGGCTCTGCCCGAGCCCGCCGATGTCTTGATAGTCAACGCGACCGGCCGTGATCACCCTCGTGGCGCCGGACTGGCTCTGCACCTGGGCGCCGTGCTCGGTATCCCGTCGATCGGTGTGACCCATCGGCCGTTCCTCGCTCGAGGAGAGCCCCCTGAGCCCGCCCGCGGCTCTGAGCGCCCGCTGACGCTCGACGACCGCGTCGTGGGTAGTCTGCTCCGTACGCAAGACGGGCGCCTTCCGTTAGCGATCCATGCCGGTTGGCGGATCGACCCGCACACGGCCGTGGAGTTGGTGCTCTCGCTACCGGGCACCTCCCGCACCCCCGAGCCGATCCGACAGGCCCGTCAGATCGCTCGCCTGGCGCGGGCCGGGCGGCTCTAGCGCGCTCGCCCGAGCACGGATCGACGGCTTCTCGATCTCGATCCAGTAGGATCTGCGAAGGCGGGGTGCACGGACACCAGCAGGCTCGCCCTCGGGAGGCCCCGCTCGTCGCAGCCTCTATGACGGCCGATCTCACCGTCTTCAGGATTCTCGGAGAGGCCCTTGCCCTGGGTCTGCTCGTCGGTGCCGAGCGCTACCGCGGCCGGGGTCCCGGAGAGAAGCGATCCGCGGGCGTACGCACCTTCTCCACGGTCTGCGTTCTGGGTGCACTCTGCGGCGTCTTCGCCTCCACCGGGATCGCGATTGCGACCTTCGCCGCGGTCGCGGCGCTGCTCCTCCTCGGCTACTACCGCGCACCGGTCGAGCGCCTCGGCATGACCACCGAGATCGCGGCCTTGCTCATCTTCTGGATCGGCTACCTGTTGAGCAGTCACGAAGCGGCCGCGATCAGCCTGGGTATCGTCCTGACGATCTTTCTGGCGTCCAAGCGAACGCTGCACAGGTTCGTCCGCGACCAGATCAGCGAAGTCGAGTTCGAATCCACCCTCAAGTTCCTGGCGGTCGTCCTGGTCGTCTACCCGATTCTGCCCGCCCGTGACCTCGGTCCGTTCGGCTTCTTCAATCCGCGTCAGGTCTGGGGACTCGTCATCCTGGTCTCGACGATCAGCTATCTGGGCTACTTCCTGATTCGCTGGCTCGGCGATCGCCGCGGTCTCTTCCTTGGAAGCCTCGCCGGAGGCATCGTCTCGACCACCGCGGTGACCATGTCGCTCGCGGAGCGCTCTCGCTCAGCGCCGGAAGCCAGCCGTCTGACCGGAACGGCCGCCGTGCTCGCCAACGCCGCGCAAGGTCCACGTCTCCTCCTTCTGCTCTGGCTCGTCCATCGCGACCTGGCCACCACTCTCGCGGTACCTCTCCTCGGCATGACGATCGCGGGCCTGCTCGGAACAGTGATCGTCAGCTATCGAGCGCGCGGCGAGGCGGAGATCGAGTTCGGCCTCGAGAACCCCTACTCCGTCCGGCCCGCGCTCAAGTTCGGTGCCTTCTTCGTGGCGATTCTCCTGGCCGTGCGCCTGGCGGAGACATGGCTCGGAGAGCAGGGCGTGCTGGTGGCGAGCGGAATCTCCGGCGCGATGAGCGCCAGCGCGGTCGTTCTGTCGGTATCCGAGCTCCTCGGGCGAGCCGCACTCTCGTCCGAAGTCGCCGCCAACTCGGTCGTCCTGGCAATCGGTGTGAACGCCCTCTCGAAGTGGATTCTGGCTCTGATGAATGGCACGCGGCAGATGGCGTTCTGGCTCGGTGGCGGACTGATCACCATGGTCGGCACGGCCTATCTACTCCTGCACCTCGGCTAGGGATCGGCACGACCCGACTGTTGCGTTTCTAATACATTAGAACTCTTAACATTTACTAACATGCGCCGCGCGCCTGAGGGCGCAGAACCTCCGGAGGATGCGCGCATGAAGGAAGCCAACCTACGCCCCATCGACGAATCTGTCCGCCTGAACGAGCTTCAGACCTATGAGGTCCTCGACACCGGGCCCGAGAGCGCCTACGACGACATCACGCTCCTCGCTTCTCAAATCTGCCAGTGCCCCATCGGTCTCGTCAGTCTGGTCGACGGCGAGCGCCAATGGTTCAAGTCCCGCAAGGGGCTCGACGTCTCGCAGACCGATCGAGACGTAGCCTTCTGTGCGCATGCGGTCCAGCGGCCCGACGAGCTCCTGATCGTCGAGGACACCCTCGCGGACGAGCGCTTCGCCGACAACCCGCTCGTCACCTCCGAGCCGCACATCCGGTTCTACGCCGGCGCACCGTTGACGACGTCCCTGGGAAACGCCCTGGGCACGCTTTGCGTGATCGATCGCGAGCCTCGCCGACTCTCCGAGCAGCAGCTCTCCGCGCTCGAGGCTCTCTCGCGACAGGTGATGGCGCAGCTCGAGCTGCGAAAGGCGATCGCCCAGCTGGAGACGCAGGCCTCTCGGATGCGGGACTATCAGGAGCGACTGGTCGACTACCAGGCCCGGCTCGAGCGGAGTAACGCGCTGCTCGAAGAGAAGTGTCGGACCGATTCGCTGACCGGACTCAGCAACCGCCGGGCGCTCCTCGAGCGGCTCGAGGACGAGTGTGCCCGAGCCGAGCGCTACCGTACGCCGCTGGCGGTCGCAATCGTCGACGTCGATCACTTCAAGGGGTTCAACGACTCCCACGGACATCCCGCGGGTGACGAGGTCCTGCGCCGTATCTCGCAGATTCTGCTCGACGCCACCCGCCAATCCGACCTCGCCGGTCGCCTGGGCGGCGAAGAGTTCGCCCTTGTCCTCTCGAACACCAACGAGCTGGGCGCCTACATCGTGAGCGAGCGTATTCGCAAGACGATCGCACAGGAGCGCTGGCCGTTGAGCCCGGTCACGGTCAGCATCGGCTTGACGGTTCTGGGTCCCGAGAATCCCTCCCCATCGACGCTGCTCTCGAGCGCCGACCGGGCCCTCTACCGAGCCAAGATGGAGGGCCGGAACCGCATCTGCCGCGCGAGCGAGCCCGACCGACCCCGAGCCGCGGTCGGCTGATCCCTGGCGCTCGGCGTCGACGGCTGCGGTCGGTATCTCATCGATCGCCTTAGAATGCCGTTCGGATGATCGCCTTCGCGACACTCCTGATCGGGCTGGTCATGGGTGTCCACAACGTCGAGCTGGTGGTCGCCGAAGGGGTGGCCAAGGTCGACGTGCGGCTCGACGGCGAGCTGGTGTCGACCCTCGACGGCCCGCCCTGGGAGGTCGCGGTCGACTTCGGACCCGACCCGGTTCCGCATCTCCTGGAGGTCATCGCCCTCGATCGGCTCTACGGAGAGCTCGGTCGCGAGAGTCAGCGGATCAACCTCCCACGGAGTCCGATCGAAGCCTCGCTCTCGGTCGAATCGCGGGACGAGGGCCGCGCGAGCATCGGTCGCCTGCGATGGGAGAGCCTGGTCGAAGACGACACGCCCCGCGTCGAGCTGAGCTTCGACGGACAGCCGTTGGAGGTCAGCGACCCGACGGAGTTCCAGCTGCCGGCGTACGATCCCGAGCTCCTTCACCTCCTGCGCGCCGAGATCGAGTTCGCCGGCGCCGCCTCCGCGAGCGTCGAGCTGGTCTTCGGCGGCGCGTACGTCGACCGCAGCAGTAGCGAGCTGAGCGCACTTCCCGTCGCGGTCAAGAAGGGCAAGAAGCTGCCGCAGGCCGAAGACCTCGGGGGCTGGTTCGCGGTCGGAGACCTCGAGCCTGCCGTGGTGGCGGTCGAGAGGGGTCACGCCGAGCTCGTCGTCATTCGCTCTCCGGAGGCCGGCGCTCAGCTCCTGGGCCTCGAGC
>JAODVM010423495.1:0-25319 GCA_025400095.1 Phenganax marumi
ACAGTTTAGAACTGATAGAACTATCCAGTATAAATATAGTTAGTTTAGTTTAGGTTTCCTCCTGTAGTAACACTGGAACAATAAGAGATGACTCTTACTGGATCTCCAGGAAGAACAGTTCAGAACTGATAGAACTATCCAGTATAAATACAGTTAGTTTAGTTTAGGTTTCCTTCTGTAGTAACACTGGATCAATAAGAGATGACTCTTACTAGATCGTTAGGAAGAACAGTTTAACACTGATGAAACTATCCAGTAAAATTCTTACCTGACTGTCAAGGCCAAGTGTGAATAACATCACAAAGAACAGAATGGCCCAGAGCGGTGAGATTGGTAGTCTTGAAATCGCTTCCGGATAAACATTGAAAGCCAAACCCGGACCTAACGAAATAAAAGCAATGACAATAAGTTCTCTTGTGTTGCAAACACTAAGTCTTCATGAAAAGAAACTTAGAGCAAGTCTAGAAAAGCGATCATAGACTAGATGCAAGATTCAGATTTAATTTTCATTGCAACTATGGAAAAATCCCTTGGATTTCATTAAGAATCCCGGTGTTCGGAAATGGGATGATGTCGTCCTACTTGTTTTTGAACTACAACATCCAACACTAGCTTGGAGAGCGAGATACAATGATAGCATTGGTGGTAGTTAAACAAGAACTTATTTATCAGTAGATACAAAAGGAGGATTCTACAACATTCGGGTGATTTAAACGCCCCCCCCCCCCTCAAATTGGAGATATTTTCAACAATTTCAATAGAAGCTATTATTACAAAACTTTCAAAAATACGGGGTGGGGAGGCGCTTATTAGAGGTTTTTATGCAAATAAAGCAGGTCCGAAAAAGGGGCGGAGCTTATTATGCAAATGAGCTAGTCACGTGATCACAACCTGTCAATCATCATGAGAATGATGACGTCATAGCTTATTTCCATAAATGATTGACAGGTCGGGATCACGTGATTAGCTCATTTACATAACAAGCTCCGCCCCTTTTCCCGAATCTGCTTCATTTGCATAAAAAACCTCTAATAATCGCCTCCTCCCCACCCCCCTTATTATTGAAAGTTTTGTAATAATAGCTTTTACTAAAATTGTTGAAAATACCTCTAATTGGAGAGGGGAGGCGTTTAAATCACCCGATTGCTGTAGAATTCTCCTTTTAGTTTTACATCTACTCTTATCATCACCTGAAGTCGCTACTTTATCAATATCCACGTTCAATTGATGCGAAACAAACCCTAAGACACTGAAAACGACGAATCCAGCGAAGAAACTAGTGCCGCAGTTTATACAACTCACGACAATTGCATCACTGCGAAACAAAACAACACTTAAGACTTGTAGTTTTACAAATACAAAAAAATAGATTATTCCAAATACAGATTTTCACATGATCCTAATTGTCGTAAAAGAAGAGCCACGGTTTCTCTTCCATAGCAGAAACTCTTACATAGAAATTATCTACCAATTCAAAATATTGTATTTCAGCTGTCGAGAAAGATCGTGGGTCTGTCGTTACGACACTTACGCTGATTATCTTGAGACTTGGGTTAAATGCCGGCCAATCATTACTTACAAGACACAGTTATTAGTAAATTTGTTGTAGCTTCCATAGACTAACACAGTTCCCCACCCCACACCCAGTGAGTAGAATATTTGTGAAGCCGCTGCGACCCACACCTAAGAAAAAAATTTCAGCATACGAATAAGCGCTAGTAACAATCAATGTAATGTTGCTGTAGCCAAGAACCCCGAAATCAAAAATGATATTTTAACAAAATTACTCACCTTGACATCAAGCAATTTCCCCCATCTGGGCTTTAGATAAAACTCGATACCAATCCCCGCTCCTTCTAGAGTCACACCACGGATAAAGAGAATGAATAAGACAATATAAGGCATCGTAGCAGTCACCCAAACAACCTGAGCGAGAATAGAAGAAAAATTAGCAACTTCATATTAGAGTTCTGAACAAGGCTCCGTTTAAACGATAAAATTTAAGTTTTTATCGTAAACACACGCAAGTTTCCCGGTACAGAAGCCGATATGACTAGCTTCTAAGCAAAACTCCTTGTCAAAGATAACCTTGTAATCTTTCGTGGTAAAGACGTGCAGATTTCGCTGTTTAGAAGCTGATATCAGTCCCTTGTCAAGGAGAAACTGGTCGAGTGTCGTCGGACACACGCGAGCTCGTCCGAGCGATGAATAAAGATACCAACCTTTCCTGAAGTTTTTACTCCTTTGAAGAGACAAAGAAAAACGACAGTCCAGCAAAACAAAAGCGATAGACAAATTTTCCATCTGAAGTCTCCTATATCTTCAATACTGTCTGTCTTTCCCAGCACGTAACTACTACACAAACAATGATTGTCTCCCTTACAAACTAACTAGAGTATAGTAAGAGTCATCTCTTATTGATCCATTGTTACTACAGGAGGAAACCTAAACTAAACTAAACTATAGTTATACTGGATAGTTCTATCAGTTCCGAACACTTCTTCGGAGAGATCCAGTAAGTCATTTCTCATTGATCGAGTGTAGTACGGAGGAAAACTTTGCACTGCAGTTATCTCTGTATCATTCTTACTTGAAGTAGTCCAAAGATGAAGGTACTAGGTGCTTCAAAGCATTTGAACTGCAATTTACAGCATGTGTGGAATTCAACCAACGAGTACCATTTGTACAGTTCATCAATAAATCATTAATAGACCGCCTTTCGTCTACCGTTCTGCAAACATAATCAACAGCTGCTTTTAAATCATAATATCACCTTGTCATGTTAAGGATAAAGATTTAAACAGCCTTTTCTATTGTTTATTAGTGCATTTGTTTGTTTGTACTTGATTGTTTACTTCCGTCTTTTTTTAACCTTTTTGACCCTTCATTATTAGTCACATGTGATAAAAACTTTCTGTAACAGATTTCCGACTACTTCGTTGCCCACTCTTTCCGGTTGTAAAATCTCATTCAAAATTTCCTATCTTTAGCACTGACCTGCAATTTTCGCTAGCCCAAGATTCATCGCATTCTTTCCAAGGCACATCACTCGCGAATGAACTAACGAGATAGACAATCGACCAACATATAATTACGTTATAGTAGATGGAAACCAGAAATGAGATCACCATCATCGCCATTCCAACTCCTAGCAGGAAAAAAACAGATTTAAACCATAGAAACAACTGCCGTTACACAATACTAGCGATTGTATATAAATGGAAACAACTTGACATTTTCAATTTTTAAAAATATTTGCTTTAAAAAATTCCATGAACAACGAAAGGAAAAAACGATCAAGCTCGGAAATGTCAAAATAGCTTGCAACTTTTCACAGTGAATCAGCTTTCATCAACCTTTGTTTGGTATCAATAGAAAGTAGAGGTATTTGTTTATACAGGAAATATTAAATTTAGAGTGTACCAAAGTAAAACTTAAAAAAAATTAAGGAAATGCCACAGAGGGACTCTTATGGTTTTGAAGCCAAATTCTATCCATATGTAAAATTCTCAAATTTTGAAAATCAGGTTTAGATGACCGAAAAATGATTTTTTCCACTGCTCCAAGGATTGATTTGTAACCTTTAGGTGCAGTTTGGAACGATTTAGAACAAACTTGAAAATTTCTAAAATTTTCGTAATACATTGTAAATCTTCACGATTTGTGCAACATGTTTTATTTACCTGAAGACATTTATGCAAAGCATGACACCTACCTCTCCCAATGCGACAGATGGCAGCAAATGTAGATGGTGGAGCAAGGCTGAGGTATTGGCCAAGGCTAAATTCGGTCAACATCATTGGAATACCACATAAAGCCAGCATTGTGAAATACGGAATCAGAAAAGTTGCTAAAACGAAACACGTTACATCATCTCTTGTTGATCCAGTGCTACAATACAGGGAAACCTAAACTAATCTAAGTATATTTATACTGGATAATTCTATCAGTTCTAAACTGTTCTTCTGAGAGACCCAGTAAGAGTAATCTCTTATTGATCCAGTGTTACTACAGGAGGAAACCTAAACTAAGCTAACTATATTTATAACTGGATAGTTCTATCAGTTCTGAGAGACCCAGTAAGATTCATCTCTCATTAATCCAGGAAACTACAAGAGGAAATTGCAAGAGGAAGCTTAACTAAGCCGTATCTATACTAGATAGTTCCATTGGTTCTAGAATGTTCCCCCCTGGGGCCGCTTGTTCGTACACCGTTTAGCTTAAACGGTGAATAAGTCAGAATTCAAAAACACTCCTACACATTTTCTAAAACTTTCAAGTCAAATCTTATGTAATTAAGCTACAGGTAAATGCACAATTATTGTATTCTGTAAAAACTTTCAATTTCGTTATTCAAGGAATCCACAAACACGATTTCTATTTTGAACTTATCCGCCGTTTAAGCTAAAAGCGTTTCGAACAACCGGCCCCTGATCTAGTAATGGCCTCTGTAGAAACCTGGTCACACCGCTAAGTAATTTCTTGCACAAGTACAGATATAGACTTATTACAGATGAGCTCAAGAATGACTTCTGAAGGGCAAAATAAAAGAGCAGCTACTCGGTCAATCGAAAATGAACCTCCAGGTTCCTTCATATTATGCAAATTTTTTTACCAGGGTCAATTTGTGCAATGGTTCTTTACAAAACCAGTACGTATAGTTTTGTTTTGAACAGCGATTACAACAACTTAACAACAACAATAACAACAACGACGACAACAACAGCAACAACAATAAGAGTGGAAGCAACAATGTTACAACTGTGTTAAGAGACACTCACGACAAAAATTAGGCGTACAAAATACTGGAGGCAGTTACATGTCGCACTTTCAGAATAAAAGTTTCATTAAGACTTGCATGGCATACATGCGCAATTCACACTGTTGCACTTGGCGATATCCGTGTTAAAAGCGAAAGGTGATTGTTAAGGTGATGCAAAGATGGAACTTTGGCAAGTTAACTTGGAGGTCAAGTTTATAGCTAAAATCTATTTTAATTGACATTAAAACTGTAAATTTTGAACTGCAAGTTTTATAGGTGTTTACTCTGTCAGTAGTTCTTAGTACACTCTAAAGGGGATGTGGATTATCTTCATGAGTAGAAAAAAAGAAGATTCACCTGCTTAAGATACACCATGTGGCATCTGTATTATAATATTGGATACAAGCCATGTTCATAATCCACTTCAATTCTTTCGGACACCATGCAATAAGAAATCAAAACGTACGAATTTCATTGACACGAAATTTGTAAGTACGCAAGTTACGCAACAGATGAACCGCGGAAACCGTCACTGCACCACGCTTCTTGACAACAAGCATGAATATCAATACTATAAACCCATTCCTAGCGCGGAACCTTGCATGTGCCGAACCATTAAGTTTGAAAACGTTTGACGTTTGAGGAACTAGGAAAACTTCTAAGAATAATGCGGTCTATCATTTCATAAAAACATGTGTTTTAATTGCTAGTATCTTCAAAAGTATTTTTAAAAGATGTACTGTTAAAGATATAGTAATGAACATGAGGATATATTTAGAGCGTTTCGAGAAGTTTGAAATATATTTAGAGCAGACATGTTAACGCCCAGTACAGAGCTATATCTATAGTGCTTGCCTTATGCATAAGTCTAGTAGATGAAACACAGCAATACTACTGTACAATAAAATAAACAAAAATTTGAAAGTAACAAAGAAATGAATATTGAAGCAACTATATTTCAATTTTATTTGCTTGACTGAGTTCCTGCAATATCAACAACATCGATAAAAACATCGATTGTCGCTTTCTTCGATGAGAGCTACCATAAAAACGTGCAAATGACTGCTATCTACACTGACAACAAAACAAGGGAACTGAACCCACCGCGCGTCCCGTGCGCCGTAATTCGCTACACATATGGGCTACATATGCACTGACTACTTTGAAAATGGAGTTACGACAGTATCATTGCACATATTTCAACGTGGGTGGCAGACAGAACAAATACACCCCTGCGAGATAAGAACATGGTTCATCGTACCAGTTCGTTCGTCTTCACGCAGTGTCGACACGAATTCATGACTAATCCAGCCAGATTTCGACTTAAAAATAATGTGCAAAAATACTATGTTTTGTTTTCTTCAAGCTGAATGCCGATGTAAGCCGAAGAAGTGCCAGACGATGTAGTGATCAAGTACTTTCTTTACAATCACCCTGAAACAGCTTACCATTTATTTTTAAAACAATCATGTCTATGCTTGAAAGTAGTCGATGATTAGTGCAATACTTGCAGCATCTTTTGCAGGTTTTGAATATTGTACTTATACTTGCACTATCGGAGAGTAAAGAAACAAAAGTTTCAATGTCCGGCTCTAATCAGTGAATGGTGGAAACCCATAAATTTTTTCCTCATGTGGCCACGCTTGTCTGGGCAGAGAGTCGGGACGGGTGGGTGGATAAATGACTACGTTGCATCAAAATTAAATTATACCGTGGTCCAATCGGCACTACAAACAGTCTATCTTTTGTCGTTCGTTCGTAGTTTACAGCGAGCGGACGAAAACTCTTGCTGAAGAACAACATACAATGTCGTAGAGCTTCCGCATAATGGTTAAATCTTTCGACAAAAATAAAATGTTACAACATCCTACTGTCAATTGGATTTAATCCTTTAACAGTCAAGGTCGACGAAATCAGTCATCGACACTCGCCATCGGCAGAATGGAGTAACATTTATCAATGGTTGTCATTACATTAGATCTGGTTTGGACATTTAGAAACTGAGTACACCTCTACATGTTGGTATAGCAATGCAGGAACGGATCCAGGGGGGATTGGGTAGCTAGCCACCGCATTTTACTCAACTAACGTCAGTCTGCCGTTTACTTCATCCCAACTTATGCCCAAATTATTTAATATGCTATATATTGGAATGGCAGTATAAACAATATTATGCGTGAAAAGTCCATTCGAAGTTAACTCATGGTATAGTTGTTTCTTGATATCTCAACTTGTTCCTGATATATCAAACGTTTTAGAATATACACATCAGCTACGCTATGACATCATATTCGTATACATTATAGCGTATACATACGTATTCGTATACAGAGTTTGTTTAAGTATAGACTAAGTTTGAAAGATAGCAATATTTTACAGCTATCTGGAAAATATTGCTATGATATATTAAGATTGTTTGATAACCTATAGATACGGTAGAGAGCACTATTAATAAGAACACTATTAATATGTTACATTATATGTTAAATTGTGTTATCTATATTATATACAAAGAGGATATAGTTATTTTGTTACAAGTCTTAATACATGTTGTATGTTGCAATGTAGTGTATGTTGATTTGTATTCTAAGTACCAATACTGGTATTTTGTGTGAATAAAGTTATGTAATTATAGCTAAAACTCTAGTCACCCTCCTTTCCAGTATCATAGATCCGCAAATAAACGATTCTTTGTAAGAACCCCTTGTTCTGTAGGTTGAAGCCAAACAACAGTTGATGACGATGGTGATATCGAGCAGATCTACTAAATTGAACACCTGGTTGTAAATCTTTCAAATTCACTTTTATGCGCCAAACTTGAAGTTAGATACATAATTATTGTAATCATTTAATACAATTTCCATTTAGAGCAAAACCTAGCTTATTGCAGCTATTATGACCGTGCAACTGGTCCCTGATTAGTATTCCAAGAGAACAGATAACCCTTTGGTGCACCACATCCAACTGGCATGTTACTCGGGTATAGGCAGACGCGGCCGGACGATGTTACACATCAGTGACGAAGTCCCTGATGAACTAAAGTGCTAACTTAGCTATTACTGGTTATCCCGATGTCAGCTAGCTTTAGTCGCATCAGATATCCTTTTCTACTTCGTCATAACAAATGGTGTAGTATACCTGACCGACTTGGATTTTGCCGAAATCTCCACACGAAAAGAATGATGATAACTCCGACTTTGTTATACCAACGTATGACAAAGTGAGTCGTCAATTGACGCGGTACAGTCAGCAGGGTGTAAAAAGTGGTTGTAAGGAAAAAACATACATTGTATATATAGTCCAACATTATGAGTGGTCTCTCTCATTATTGAAACTACAACTGCAGGATGGGATTGATCGTATCATACTAAGATCCATAATTTGGGGACTTTTCGTGCAAAATAATTTATATAGCTAATTAATGGGCTAAAAACGATCGTCATTGCATACAGAAGACCGGCACCAGACTGAATTTTGGGCGTGTTGCCTAATGATCTAGTATCCATGGCACTGCCCACAGTTTTCGTCATTAAATCGATGTGAGTTTCTAGAGAGTTTAAGCTTCACGTTTAAAAGCTACGGCAAACAGCAGAGCCACTTTTCATGGATGGGTTTCTTCGTTTCTCATCGTTTCGGATTCCCAATTTTACCCCATGGAGTTTATTTTAACTTCCTTTGCTAACACGACTAGTATATCTTAGCCCCATTGTCTTCATATCGGTAAATTTTTCTTCGCCTATTTTATGACGTTTGTCGTAAAACGGAAAGCTTAAACTCTCTGATGTCTAATGTATTTTACTATTTTCTTGGTGCCTGTCAAACGTGGTACATTGTAGGGCTAAACAAAGTTCTAAGTATATTGATTGCATTTGCTAGAAATAACGGGTTGTGTAATAACCAATGTGGAGGCGTAAAGAACTTCCAACTTTTTGCGCTCCAAATGACATGGAATGACGCGGGGTAGTTAATGGCTAGCGATGACATCTACGTGCTTGTTTGCGTTTTTTAGAACGTTACAAATGTTTCTATGTTTTCATTGGAATTCTGTCCAATCCTCTGTGACGCAATAAATTCTTAACACTTTAAATTAATTTAAAAAGAAATTTACATTATGGAAAAATATAAACTAATACAAAGCGAATGTGAGAACGTATGAATGTTGCATGAGACTTTGACTGTTACGCAAAACCACCGTTTTCAGTTCAAAACGTAAATCGATTGTGGTTACCAATGCTCATTGCTTTTCATCGACTCTTGCCTTCGTTTGACCTGGGCGTAAACAGCAATGCAGAATGAGAATTAATCACACAAAATCTGCACTCAAGTCTTTAGTGGGCTTTTTGGACACAATCCTCTATGACGATTGTTTTTATTTCTACTTTATTCTTTTAACAGTCACGTTCCAAGCGTGCAATTTTCTCTCCTATCCTGACATCCTCGTCATAGAAGTATTATGCATGCACTGCCCTGGTAAATGGGAAAGGCACAGTAGCACGGCCTAGGGTGGCTTACTATGTTAGAGTAGTTTGTACCATGTGCTTTTCCCAACCCTACGTGCGTTTGACCCTCTGAGCAAAAATAAAAAGATCTAGAATCCAGAGCGAGGTTATATTAACTTGTGGAAAGATGTCGTCATTCCAGTTGTCCATTATATCTCGCTCTAGTCTTCACTTACGCGTGGCATTCTAATCTGAGTAACATTCAATTCAGCAGTCTAAATTCCACAATTACTGGTACTCTGGTTCTGACAACTGCATTGAAGTCTATTCTTGACTACTAAGCGTTGGTGTAGGAAGGAAGAGGAAGTTCCATCTCGAATTGGAAAGCACGTCAAATATGTAGCTCTAAATTCCTTTCTCCGTTGCGAATAGTTATAATTATAAATATCCTGAATTTGCATACAAGTAAAGCTCAATGTAAAAAATTGCATGCATTTCCTGGGTGCCACTCTGGTTGCCAGAGTTTTTTTCATTTTCCGCAAGGCCTAGAGTTGTCCATAATTTATATAGCTCTTTGACATTTCATTTTCGGGCTTGCAAACTTGCCTTTGTTTCGCCAGAACAAGCAATAAAAAAAAAAGTAATGTAGTCGTCTTGGGAAACAACTGAGAACAACAAAAGCAAGGAAGCGAAGATGAACTGACAATAGAGGGAGGCAGGAATTCGTCGCTTAGCGACACTACAAACACCGGCCCAGCTGTTCAATCATTACCATGCTACAGAATGAACTGACTTATTCGCATCAGTATAAACTATATAGATATCTAGTGTATTTCTGTAGTAACATATGGTATAGATTACACTATGGTAGAGTAGTTCGCTTTATTTGCAGAAAATTGAACTAAGTGAACTAACAGTTGTTGCTAAAAAAGATCTACTCTATTTTTATGCCACTTCAGACTTGTATTATTTATACTTTAGAAAAACTTCTCTTATTTACATAAAAGTTTACTCCAAAGTCGGCTTTGTTGTCACTTAAGATTAAGGTTTAGTAGTTCCTGGACACAACGCAATGTCACTGATCTTGCATGCCAACACCCGAATGAACTGTGTTGTACTATCCAAGGACTGAAAAATGAAAAGTTTAAATTTCATTCATAATATTTGTGTTGATATTCAGTAGCTTTCTTTTAAACTTTTTCAACATTCAACACGCCCCCCCCCCCGCCATGGAAACCAAACTTGAGTTTATGAGGGTAGCATGTTCTCTGCTTTGATCCTAATAAAGTATTACCTACCAACTTATCTACGTGCCTACCTGCCATATGAATAATATATGACGTAAGTTGTGGTCTTCAGTCTTCCTGAATGTTATGAACTAGAACTTGACGTATTCTGTCCACTACAGATCTCCAGTATAGGGATTATTGAATATGACAAATATATTGACTGACTATGTATTGCATGACATCGATGAAATCTTTTCACTTTTTGCTTTTCTTTTTGGAAACTGACTACATTGCGACGGACTATGTGGACGCCGACCTCCTGCAGATGAATGATCAAAGCATTACCTTTTTTAGTGAGGCACATGCGATCTACTTCAATTCTTGTTTTGAAATGCTGCGTCAGTTTTTTGCGCAAACTTTATCATCCCCATCGTTAAGATAACGAAAAAAGGAGCGTATTAAGGATAAATTCCGGAATTGTAAACCCTTAAAATGCGTTTTGCGGATTTGTAATACCAAGTTTTCTAAGCGGTTTAAATTAGCGTCAATTTTGTTCGATTTCATTTGCCGTAATAAGTTTGGTTAGGTCGTTATATTTACTGGTGTTTCTTGAGTAAACTAAGTTCTCTTTGCCTTTGAGCTTGTTTTGCGCTCAATTTACTAATAAACATAACCCATGGTGATGTGGTAGCTATCAATGAAAATGTATTGCATTTTTCATTCCAACTCTCAGGTTCAGATCACAAGATGCGCAACTTTCTCCTCCCAAGTTTGCATTCGCAGTTTCGTAGTACTTTCTACGGGTAGAAATTTGCTTGAAAAACGTGAATTCTGATGTGACACAGAATTAGAAATGGAGATTTTGGCACTGTTTTTTTTCGTAGAACAACCCTGCTGTGTGAAAATACCTCACGCATTATACTAGCAGGTGAGCGCTGGACCACACCATGTTAAAAGCAGGCTCAACTACTATTCCCTACTCGTGTACAGGATGGATTTATGAAAAAGGACCTTGTAAACAAGTAGACCATGTAGGTCTCTTTGAAAACCAAAGGAATTTGGCACTTTCCTTGGATTGTTTTCATTGGTAAATAAGCAAAAATTTTTGAAGGGTATTACGGCTTAAGCTACGCATGGGGCTTTTCAAAAACCTTGTAATGTTTCCGCATTGGAGAACAACAATCCCGTTTATCACTCACAGATTACACAACTGAGCACAGGCGAACAATTTCCTTGGGCGTTTCAGTGTCTGCCATTTAGCAACTTTATCACCGTGACTTTCTAGGCTGGCTTTGTCTAAGTATTGAACTTGAAATGTACAGGTATCAACTTACTTTCACTTCTCCAAATACAATTACTAGCTTGGGTGTCGTGAGCTGAATGCCCAAAACCCACACACTATATTTGACATCTGTAGGTATTTTTTATTCATATTAAAATTAATAAACACAAAGATAATAGCAAAATGTTTGCATCACTACCGGCTTGACATTTGATCGCACTATGATTGGATTAATTTATTGGCACTTAATTATTTATAAGTGATTAGTGGTGGTGCGTATAGAATGCGTCGTTGCTCATCAGATTGCTCAGTTGCTGTCTTGACGCACTTGAGATCGGGCAAAAGTTTAAGTTCTCTGTTCTCGCTGCTTAAATTGAATGTTGGATTGAAACAATGGAGAGCGCTTTAATCAATAGATATTTGTAAGTAAACATAATAACGGTAAAATTTGCGCAATTTGTATGCGCGCCTCATATATCGACAGCTTAAAAGTGCGTTTCGTACTGCGCTTCCAAATTTGTTTCACTCTGTTCAGCTGACAAACAGGTGTTCGCTCTTAATATCAGATCAATAGAAATGTCAGTACATTTTAGTGTTATTGGAAAAGATATTCAAGCATACTTTCAAAAACTTTGTGAGGTTTTTTCGACCTAGACTATTCACTAGCAATATACTCGAATATGCTGGTAACTCTGACTATGTTGTAGGCAATACGTAAAGTAAAATCATTGATTATTGAATTATCTTATTGTTAGAATATACTTGTTGTATGTGTTTTAGTCAGTTACATATTGTGAACCTTAAACCTTGCTTTTTGTTCAGGTCAGTTTGGCTGTTTGTCTTGATAACGTCTGGCAGTCGTTCGTTGATGACAGGTTAGATTAGTCTTATCAAGTATCTTATATATGTTTATAAATTCACCAAGACATGCAATGCTACAGTTATTGCTTCTTTGCATTTATCGAAGGTCAATATACTCATAAATACCATTTTGCGCGAACTCTTCTCACCTCATTCATGAATGCATGCGTGGGAGACATTGTATGCGCATGGCTTGGTTCCGTGGTATGGCATATGGTTTCCAGGCTGTGAAATCCGTACTGCGCGTCTCAACTTTATCAACCTAGAATTTAAGACGATACGTTTTCGCATTGTTACTACTACACTTTAAGTCATACAAATAAAGTACCAGTAAGTTTAACTTTTGGTCATATATCCCAAAATTAAGAAGCAAAGAGATATTTTACCAGTGTTGTCGGTGGTGGTAAATAAAACGTTGTAATCATTCACCGGTGACTGGTACTGGTAGCTCAGCTGTGATCATTGACCACGCGAAATGAATAGATTTTAAATTATTTCAAGAACCGCCTGGTCGTCTAGATGCTGATAAACATAATAGAAAACGATTCACATTACTTTGTTGTCTCGCGATTATGACATTGCTGTTGGTGTAATGTTGCGTTTGTGTACTGTTAATGCCGCAAATACAATAATATGAATCTATCTTAGAAGAATTCAAAAAAATTACCAAATTTTCACGCTTTTGCGTCATATGTTTGTGTTTTGGGTTCGTGAAAATAAAGCGCGTTAACACGACAATAGATAGCACAGTAAAACAACGATAGAATTACAACGTCCAGCGGAGTGACGACAAAGTTGCCGCGTCTGCAAAATCACTTTAATATATAGATCCTTATCGCGCAGTATTTCAATATATTGCGGATTCTATTTTGAGAATGAGTATACATGTAGTCTTCACCGCGACCGGATTTGTATTAGCAATGAGTTGAGTGAAACCTTAGAAAACAATAGTCGACCTTTGTGATCTCTCGAGTCGAGTTCGTATTGTATGGTTCGGAATTTCCGTTCGCCGCATTAAGAAAATAATTTCTTTGCTTGTGGATTTTCATATATATTTTAACAAGAGTGGAAAGTTGGTTACCACGGAATAGTTGGGCAACAGATGCTGATAAAATGCATATTTATAGTGAGAAACACTTCAACATATTCACTAGTAAGCTCAAAGATTAAATAACACCGAAAATTTCCTTTTTTCTTGTCCCTTGAATTCTCGAAGAACATCGGCGTAAAAAGCCTACTCACTGACTAGTAAACAAGATCAGAGAGAGCACTGAGAACAACGTGCGCATACAGTAAACCAATGGTATGCCCGCAAGAATTATACGCTGCTGTTATTCTGTGATCATTTTAGTGGTGTGATAGGTTTTATCACTTGTTTGCTAAATCCACTAAAATCTAAACCTGCTGAAGGACAAACACGCTGAAAGCTCCACGACAGTAGTGAAAATATGCTTTTGAGCGTAAAGCTGTTCCCTAGAAAGCTGATACTTGAGTAGACATCATGTGCATAGTGTCGGTCTATGATGTAGCTACTATTTAAACGTTTGGCCATTTTCAATCCATGGCATTTTCTTACGATCATTCATTTCCAAAAACGTGCCAAGATGGTACATTTTTATGGAAACTCGACAACAAATGTCGTAGTATACTGATCACGCTGTACTGTAATAACGGGATGTCATTTGTCGTATGAAAATTTGCTACTGCATGACCTTTTCCTGTTTCAAACAGATCACTCCATTCTCATCGCGCACATATACGAAAATCCATGCAAAAATAAAAGCCTTTGTTTGATAGGCTGTATGGAAATATACAACGCCGACAGAAAGTCGTAGTTAAACGTAAGATATTCAGTCATGGCTTCAAAAATATAACTTTTACGAATTTCATCTGCACAGAATCATCGAAGAAGGAAATAAAGTAAAAAAAGAAGAGAGAAATAAAACAGAACTATTCGAAAGTTGGGATGGTTTCAATATGGGGCAGATCTACGCGGGGTTACGACAATTAGCTTTACATTCGAATCAAATTTGAAGTAATTGGGTTATTCATGACAACTTTAAAGTTTAAAACTTATTTACAGTTTGTTTCTCATCGTATAGAACTCGCTATAAATGTAAAAGTAATGACGCTAAATTCCGTTTCTCGTTCTGCCTCTTCAAGTTTCAGCTTTTGTGTTCATAAGTGTGACATGCCCAATCCAGGTGGAAAATATTCGAGGAATTTTCGGAGAAAAGTCATCATAGTTTTTAATCTTTTTGCCCCTAGCAGCACGTGAATTAGCAGATATCTTAAGTCGGAAACCATTATCGTTACCCTCGTGCAGAATCTATCAGTGGGTATAAAGGAGACTTCGAAAATTGATATCTCAAGAGCAGATTGACCACAACGTTAACAAGATTTTTCAATAATTATGCTACAACATGCGATCTCGCTATGTTTTTGTCCAGTTTGTGCGTTCATCCAGTCACTGGCACGTCATACTGTACTTTCTGTACAATGACGATAATGTCATGCAGCTTGTAGTGAAGCGTCATCCAACACTGTTTTTAACCGTACCGTGAAACTGTTTACCCCGCAAACCACAATTTTCATCACAGTTAATATTCCACTTAAGACCTATTATATGCTGGCGCTATGTACAGCTTGCCCGGTTCAGTACATGCCGTTTCCTTCCACGAAATTACGCACTGGATTGTGAACTTGCTCGTAGATTGAGCAGTATCCCGTGCTGGTTCGCCTCCTAACTTTACCAGCATGGGTAACCTTACAGTATATCATATCAAATTCACTAGTCTCTACATGCTGGACTGCTTGAGCCAGCGCCTGTGTGAGCAAATAAACACGTACTATAAGTGTAAAGCACATTTCCACAGCAAGGGGCTCAGCTTTGCAAATCATCACGCTGCGTGATAACGAGATGAACCAAGTTAAAGAAAAAGCTGAAAACTTTTCGAAATTACACCATGCATGCATTTACATCACCGCGCACAAAAACAAATACACACAAATCCGGAAAGTTCATGTATTATCTATATTAAGTAAAGCATGTAATTATTTGTTTAGAGAAACTTAATCTGGTTCACAAGGCTAACTTGCTCTTCTAGTCACAACGTTGCAGAAAACTGAGATACTCGTTACTTTTAAAAAAGTGGAAACAGTAGTAGTGGTAAATGATATAAATGCAAGCAAGGTAAAAAATAACAAAACTACTGAATCATCTAAACCTGGAGATTAAGTCTAAAACCTATCTCGTTATGACTATGACTCTAGTGCCAGTAAGACTGAAAAGCATATATAGCAATCAGAGCACAATAATTTAAGCATAACTTACAGGATTTATGAACAATTAAAACAACGCACAGCGACATCCTAATGACATTGACATATGAGGAAGATTAAATTAATGGCTAATTCTCTGCGTAGTCAATTTTACGTATACGTGCATACCAACAAAAGGCACCACGCATTTTAATGACAGTTTCTACTTAAAATAACAGTAATTGCTGGTAAATGCTAATTGGATAAAGATATGCATCGTTCTAATAAGAAACATAGACTTCGAGAAATTTCTGCATGGTTAGTTTGTATCAATTTGCATGCAGGTAAAAAATGAAACTTTTCAAATTCAAATTCAAATTCAAATTGTTTTCAACAACTTAATGAGTAATGAAATGCTAGAGCGATCGCACACTAATACTGTGCATTTATAATTTTGTGGGAGAGCTTTCCACCACCACGGCATGCCCAAAATCACAGGTGAAACTTTTAGAATACAAACCTGCCTGCAATGAATAATTCTTAATTAGTTAAAACAAGCAAACAAATTTTTCAGTTAAGTAAAAACAAACAAATAGCTTCCACTGCAAAATTTAGCGAGGATCACTTTGTTTAATCAAGCGTAGAAAACCACGTCTCGCAACAATCTTCCATACGACAGAGGAGGTAGAGACGATTTGATTTTGAAACAAGTAGTCGCACTGTCGCACCAAAACAGAAGTTATAGTCGAGGTCAAGTGCGAAGACAACTGCGAAGGAAGGGCAAGGTGGCTTGAATGACGCGGCGTGAACAGTTTTCACCTAGTTCAGACAGTCAAGATAGTCTTTTTGTCGGGAACGTTTTTGAAAAACGGTAATCCTTGAATTGAATAAGAACATCATAGCTTAAGCTACCATCACTGGTTGCTGCAGCTGCAGCCAACACCTGCAGTACATGTAGTTGCATGTAGTCATAATAACTTGAAGACTAAAAACCTAAAAACAACGAGTTTTTCTACAAACGTTTAATAAAATTGAAAATCTTGCGCTGAATCTCGAGGAAGACTGCAACAAATCATTCTACGCAGATAATCCCAACTGGAAAATGATATCAAAAACACAATTTAGATTATTCTATTCTAGAAATAAGTCAAGTAATGGGATTTAAAATTCATTTATTTGATAAAACGGAAAGTAGGATTTTAAAGATTAATTCTCACAAAAGCTTTCAACAGACCTGCATGGCCACACACGTGCACGCAAATTAAAATAACTGTAACGCAAAGTATAATACATTACACATTATTTGAACAGGGATCTGCAGTGCTATGTCAATGATTCTACGTTTTCTTCTGTGCTGTTAACGAACCTTTTGTCATACGTGCAGACTACAGCACAGATGCCGAATGATTGCTATATAAGCACCTTAAACCCTGTAAAATAGCTGGAGTCAATCATCTTATCTTGCAAAAGGATTTTAGGCAATAAGTAACGCTGACTCAAACTCTATACCGAGATAATTTAAAATATGACATGTTGGAACAAGAGTTCATCACTCCCCAAGGTCTTTTGTTTAGGTCTTTTTGTTCGTGACTCGCGTTTAGAAAACCTGTGCAATACCAATACTATTTTTATGACTGAAGCATGCTACATAATACATTAACTTATAACCGTTTCATTTCGTGGTTGTTCATACACGGATTTTCATTTCAAGTTACGCTTTACCTACGTGCGTGCCGCATGCGCGAATGACAATGCGATAGTGGAGAAATAAGTTTATCATAATATGCAAGGTAACTTCCTTACAGATGGTCAGATTGAATCCGATCTTGCTCTTGAACTCGTAGCTATCGCTATGTACAACCAACCGAAACCTTAAATTGCTCCTTTTCAGATGCCACAGTAGCGAGCACCCCAACACCATGTTTTCAATGCGAAACAACGAAATCTTGTATTAACATGCTTCTCAAGTGTGACGGAATGGACGATTGTGGAGATTACTCAGATGAGAGAAATTGTACTTGTGGAAAGTCAACATTCGTTTGTGATAACGGACGATGTATACCCACGTCTTGGGTATGCGACTCTGAAGACGATTGTTATGATAATTCTGATGAAAGAAACTGCACTGTGCCTTGTAAGTTGATCATTATAATAAATATACCAACTCTTAGTTTACATTGACGTAGTTCGAGATGTCACATGATGGACATAGTCCAAGCGTTCTGTTTCCATTTAAGCCTTGTGGTTGTATACAGTACTACAAAAATATACAAAATTTACAAACTTTGCAGGATTATATCTTCCCCATTTTACAACATTTTGCAACCACACTTTGCAGTTCTACAGAAGTTGAGACGCTCTTTTCAGCTGTGGTAATCGATTTACCTAAATCAAACTTTAGTCTATTGAAGGCGTATTGTCCATTGGAGCTTCGACCACTTTGAAATAATACGAAGATCACAACTTAATTTTGAGCCGAAAACGGTAGCAATTTCCGCATGTAATACAAAAATATACAAAATTGACAAACTTCGCAGGGCTGTATTTTCCCCATATTTAAACATTTCGCAACAAAACGTTGCAATTTTGTCATATTTAAGATATTCTTTCTTGCTGTGGTGATAAATTGTATGCCGTTTTCCTGATTCAGAATTTATTAGTGCAAATTGTTCATTTCTCAGTGTCAAATCCTTTGTCGTTTCAGATCCTTGTAAGAACAATGGTGGTTGCGACCACATTTGTGAAGTCATTAAAAACAATGGCCTCCCAACTGGAAGAAAATGCCGTTGCAAAGACGGATATTATTTACGAACAGACGGAGAAACTTGTGTTGGTTAGTAACAGTAATAAAATAGCTAGTCAGTAAACAGAAACAAATCAGCAAAAACATTTACGTTTCTACGACTTCATACTTTTCTTGAAATCTCTTGAATTTTGGTAAGACCACTGGCTCACAAGCCTTCTGATAGCCGCTTTGTCGTGCAAAAATACAGCAGTTAAAGTTAAATGGCCTGCTGAAGCTAACACAGTTGTTCTTCAATAGAAATTTATAAATCACTTATAGATTATCATATTTTGCTTAGATGTGGACGAATGCACGAAAAAAGGAATTTGTGAAGGCAAATGCCTCAACACAGTGGGCAGCTACACATGCTCGTGTGGAACGGGATTTACACAAGGAATAAACAAAAATACTTGTGATGGTAAATAATTTTTTTTTATTCTCAGGACTTGTTGTGAATAAATTGAACGGTTTTGAAATTCTGCAATAAAAAATAATGCGTAGCAAACGATTTTGTGTACAAGCTAGAATAGACAATTACTCTCTTTACCTACGCTAGGAGATAATAATTCCACTCCTATTTTTCCGTTTGTTTGTTCGTGTAAACATAATATACCTCGCTGAGAAAAACCAGCTGATTAAATTTTTGACAAAACTCGCTCTTTGTGCTTGTTATAATTACGCTAAAAAAGTTTTGTTGGAGGTAAAATCTAAAAATTGAGTAACCAGCGATCAACTACAACACATTGGAGGAAGTGTGCAGTCTTTGAGTGTCTCTTCGCTTCTCTGTTTTTATTACAAATATTCAATTGAAATTGAAAGACTATTCTATAAATCATAAATTCCTGTTTTTCAGCTAAACATGCATAAAATAAAATTTCGTTTTCTAGACATAGATGAGTGTACTGTACGAAATGGTGACTGCGAACATCTTTGTCATAATACATACGGAAGTTACACTTGCTCATGTAAAAAGGGATACGTTGTTTCTTACTTAAATCCCAAGCACTGCCATGATGTTGATGAATGCGGCTTGGGAGTTCCAAACTGTCATACTTGCTTCAATGTTGCTGGAGGGTAAGTGCATTAACCCCCTTTTGTTTTAAAGAATGAACAGCCAACATTCTACATGCAACGTTTCGACTAACTTCGGATAGTTTCGACTAACTATCAGTTGATTGGAATCAAGGTTGGTTGGATTCAAGCTAGTCAAAAGTTTGACCTTTTCTTGGTGTTTCGAAGGCCCGTAGAGAAAACAGTTGTCCATCGTTTTGTCCAGCCGTAATTTCCTAGGTTTAAACCAGAGGACAGTTACTGCATTTAAACTAAAAATTATCCTAACTTTTTACACAACAACTTTTTTGTGACATGCTGTCTTAAATCAAGTGCGCTGTCTTTGATCCAAGTGACAAATAATACCAGTACTGTGTGTCATTAGATTGAATAACTATACTAGTACTTCTACTGCAAAATCAAAAGTTTAAGCTTGAGCCAGTGGAGGGACAATTTAAAAACTCGAGCTCAAAAAAATGTCCTAGGAGATCTATTCATCAAAATAGCCTCGTTTTAAAACGTCGCAATGTAATATACTGTAACATGGCAAACGGCTTGTAAGAATTAAAGTACTTGCCCATATGTCAATGAAGTGTTATGTCTAGTAACTGTATTTCTCAATTTTTCTCAAGATATCAGTGCAACTGTGATAGTGGGTACCACCAGAACGCCAACAAGACAGCGTGTTTCGATAACAATGAGTGCACGAAAAGCAATGGTGGATGCGAACATATTTGTCTAAACACACCAGGCAGTTACAGATGTAGTTGTAAACCAGGATTTGAAGCTGCACCTAAAGGGTAAGTTGATTGGACTTTCGTTTCGCATGGACCGTCACAATCAGCAGCTGTGCCTTTCCAAATTACCGCAAAGTAAACTACCTCCATCAGAATTACAAAAAGCTCTCATGCAGGGTTACTTTCCAGTAGGTTTTCGTGTGGCGGGTAAAATCCTCTGGTGTTAGGCCGAACCATACCATAAAAAGTTCAAACGCCTTATTAACATCTCTTTCTTGACAAAATGTCTATTTTGAGATACTTAGAACTACAAAATGCTTTATCTGTTGGAATTTATTAACTGCAACTAATTGTATATGTATAAATGATGTCTTAGGTCGAAGTCTTGTAATGACATTAACGAATGCTCAGAGAACGGTGGCAAAGGACCTTGTGCTTATAAATGTATAAACGAAATTGGATCGTACAGATGTGAGTGCCCTGCAGGCTATCAACTGGCAACAGATGGCCACACTTGCGAAGACGTCGATGAATGCCAGTTACCAGGAAAGGCAGTGTGTGATCATATCTGTACTAACTGGAAAGGAAGGTAGTTCTCAAAATGCAACAGATGGATATTATTCATTTTACGTCTGGCTACGTTCGTATACAATTGGCTTTCTGGCGTATGAGAACTATATGGATCGGCCTTTATTTGAACATAACGTCACCAGAGAACAGTAGCTATTTCTTCCACCTGTCAGTATCTCTATTACTTGGCTAAAACGTGGTCTGTTCGTACTGCACTATACATGTGCTTCGCGAGAATAGCTAAGTTTTCTGTCGATATTGGTTAAGAGCTTAAGTTAAAAGCCCCAAAACATAAACTGTATGTACAGTCTATTAAACAGTGGCAACTAAAAATAAGTTTGCGCATATTTAAAATGGTAGTTTCCGTTTCTTTTAGTTTCTCCTGTTCGTGTAGACCAGGATTCTTTCTGGCGAAAGATGGAAAGACTTGCGGTGATACATACGATTATTCAGGTATATAGCTATGTAAAAGCGCAGTCTTCTTTACTTAGAGTTGATGATAGACCCAACGTAATGAGGCTTATTCCGACAGGCATAGAGTTATGTTTTCTAATATATGGCATTTCCATTAGATAGTAGAGCACCATTGTGAAAAATCATTGTGCCCACCATTTTTGAAGCTGAAGGGCACTGCCAAATAAAAGCTATAAGGACGTTCTAAAAGTCCTTTTATAGAATGAGTGAAGATATTTCATGTAAGCACTGCGATGGTGAAGAACTTTCTTCTTTGCAGAATGTGGTGTTGTTGACGATGCAATTGCAGAAACGCGACGTTGGAAAGACACCAGGAGAAGCGAATGGCCGTGGGTCGTTCATTTCACGTCACAGTTTAACTACTGGGGGGGATTAGAATTTCCCGTCACAGGGGTTCTGGGTGTTATTCTGAACGAGAAGTGGGTACTTACAGCAGGTCACTCACTTGGACAAGATGATAGTTATCAAGTTCAGATAAATGGCCGATACTCCATTGAAAGTGCAGAAATCATTCCGTATTCGTATTGTGATGTGGAGCAAGGTCAATGCAAAAGTGACATAGCTCTAGTGAAGTTGGCGAAACCTATCAAGTTTACAAAAAATGTTCGTCCAATATGCATTCCAAGTGTTGACACGCAACAAACATTTCTTCAAAATAGAAGCGAGCCAGGCATGATTTTGAAGACAAATTCTTTCGGCTTACAGAAAAGAACAGTGCGAGTTCGTAGGTCTAAAGACTGCACACATTATCTTTTCTCAAGGCACATGATTTGTGCGGGTGATTTACGAGGTGTTTGCGCAGGTGACAGTGGCTCACCACTTATGTTCACCAGGAGAGTGTACAATCACCACAATTACGTGAATGGTAAGAACTCGAAAAGTGTTGCTTTTCTTGGTGGTGTGTTGAGTTGGGGCAAAGACGTACTAGACAGCGGTATTGATGAAGAATCTTGCAACACAGACCCACGATTTCTTGCCTACACAAACATTGCCAAATATTTGAAATGGATCCACGATAGAACAGGGATCAGACCACGTGATTAGCCCTAAAAAGCACCGGGAACCGTTTAGGGGTAGGAAGTAGGGTGCACATGTATCGTAGACTACGTCCATATCGTGGATGTTTTTGTACAGATTAAAACAATCAATCTTGACATATTACTTTTAATATGGATGGAAGCTGGTTATAGAAGTAGTAATGAAATATTATATGACACGAGTTTGACAACTCATGTTAATCTTTTAAGATCATGCACAACGCATTCCTTCCTCAATCATATCTTGTCTTTGAAACAGTTGTTGAATAGATTACATTAACTTATATGAATTTAATAGAAAAATTGTAACTGCCATGTCGTACTAACCAATCGTTTCGATTCGAAATGAATCATAGTTTGGAACGCTGTACAAATTTTCGATATTCTCATGTTTATAATTACTGACTAAAAGCGCCCAGTAAAAAAGTCCTTAGCGGACAAGTTGCGTGTATGATACTCATTAATATATAACTTTATATGCCACATCATGTATTCATTTGCCTTCTGCAACGTTTATACTATTGCTGACATTCCATATAATTGTAATAAAATACTAAATGCATTTGATTTGCTTCACGATAATGCCACTTTCATACCTCAGAATAACGAAGAATTATCATTGAATTTCTGCTGCATGCAAAGGCCTCAGCATGATATCGTACGTGTAGACCCGGATTTTCGCAATCTTTTGTCATTTCTCAACAGTTTTTCCGTAACAAATTCAAAATCTTTCCATGGGAAACGTACGGCTTCAACCAAGCAATATGAAAAGTTGTGAAAACTGAGGGTATCACGAAATTGTACTAAAATAGAACTTACCATTACGTTTGCAGCTTCCTTAACGATGTTCTCTTTTGACGTCTTAAAGCTTCCTTTCTTTTCTTCTTGTAATCTTGTGTAATCTTTTGCCTTACTTCTACCCAATAGCGTGTCAATTCTTCAACAGATTTTTGTCTCATAAAACTGGAACTCTCGGCTAGAAACGAATAGCTTTATCATGTTTAGCGTTCATCACAAGACTTCCTGATTTCACTTTAAGTTTTGCATCTTAAAAAAGTACAGAAATTGCTTGGGAACAAGAACAAGAAAAACAAAATGGTTTATATCGCTGACTTTCAGTTCTTGCCAAACGAAAGTGGGTCTTTCAATCGTTTTGTTAAACCAACTGTTTCCCCAAGCTTCTCTGCCTTTGGATTTTTGCCCGTAAACAGACTCTTAGTAGTGGGCACCTGCTCCCAAGCCATCTAGATAACACCCGCAACTGTATCTTTAAAGAGATCGAGCATTACAATGGCGCGGAAGCCACCCTCAAATTTTTCTCCAAGCTGTCCATGGACACAAAATCATTGCGTTTCGATTTCCTTCAAAGCGTTCTTAAAGCTAATCGCACGAAGCACCACGGGACTTGCAATGCAGACTTATAACTACAGCATGCTCAGCTGGCATGGAAATAACACACTGAATAAAAGCCTTCATAGCTTTACCTTCCAACATGTCCATCATTTCTTGGTTATCTGGATGATAAAATAAACACCTTTTTGTTCTAACTTTAGAGGGTTCTGCATTTTTGGACTCTTCCGGATCATATTCTGTTTCACTAGCACTGCTGTCGTACGGGAGAGGTTGAGCCAAATTTATAGAAAATTTACAATTGGTAACTTCTGTTTGTGATGTACTTGTGCTTTCAGAACTTTTCTCATCCAAATCAGGGAAGAATGAAAATGTGCTGCTTTTCTATGAAAATAAAGTACACTAAATAAAATTTACAATTATTCCAGCCTCAAAAACCAGGTTCGTTACATCGCACCGCTACGCGGACAAAATCAAAAGTAGAAGAATTGCGGCAAGAAGCTTGGCTTGTGAAATTGGAGCTATTTTTTATTCGGATTGCTGTATAATCTCGTCTTATCTAAAATAATTTTAAAAGACATTTCACACTCTAGATTAGCAGACTAGGTACGTAGAACAGTGGACTCGTCTTCACGTTTATATCACTGTACTTCAAAACAGCATCTCCACGCATATAGTCCCATAATTCCATACCTTATCCTTATTCCCAAAGATTTTATTCAATGAATCAGACACAGTGTAAAATTTTTCTTGTGACACATCTGGTTCACTTGCTTTAGGCAACTCCTCAGTACTGAATTTTTCCATGTTGCTGTCCTGAAGACTGTCAGGTCTTGTGATAACTTCTTCAAACTTGACATGATCATCACGGCTAGGATCGTAGCGTGTCTCAACAGAATCCCTATAGTACGTAAACAGCAAATATAATGCAACAAACGTGTAAGATTATTGTCTAAATTATTAGGTTGATCATATGGCTAGCTCTTGTCGACTATTTCTGTATAGAAGTGATAACTTAGCCTTCAGAGCACTGCACTAGCATTGAAAAACTGCACGTTTGAGTTTTTCCAAGTGCCTAGAGTTTACACGCTCGAAATTCCTCCAGCCATGGTACTATTGACTACTTTATACCTTTTACTTAAATTATAATCAAGTATTGCTGCATATGCGTACCTGTACACGTTTTTGTAATCCTCATTCTCGTTAAGAAACACGGAGTTTGTACCAAGGACATCTTGAAGAACTTTCAAAGACAATAATTTTTCCTCCTTCAGCTGAATATCCATCTCATCCTCAGCAGTCGCAGCGGGTCTTGGTGAGTCTATGTCTTCATCACTTTCCAAAAACCGCTCGTCCATTTTGAATCTTTGATCATGACCAAATTCCTGTTGCAATTTCATCAGCTGATAGAGAACAAAAACGCATTAGGAAAGCTCGTACTAGGACGATTTTCCTTGATACTGCATGCAACAAGGATACATA
>JAODVM010423606.1:0-25314 GCA_025400095.1 Phenganax marumi
TGTTCTCATACGTTGAAATATCCAGTAATGTACAATGAACTTCTCTTCCAAATCTATGCTGCTGTAATTTCTAAAGCTAAATACACCAGACTACTGTTGAAAGGGGCATAATATTTTACTACATACTGTAACTTACTAGAACAATTGAGATATGGTGCTGTAAATACAAATGTGCCATGAATGCATCAATAAATGTACATACTATACAAATAATTAAAAACTGTTTTTAAATTTATTGACATGCAGATGGAAAAGTGTTTACAATGTCCTAGTAAAGTCTGTACTTGGTAGTAATACCTAGAGTTGAATTTCAGTGAGAAGACATCATTATTGCAGACACCACCAAGTTCAGGTTTTAAAAATGCATTTTTGGGGTCTAAATCCTTGTACAACCATGGGCACTTGTACTCCACAACAACACTACAGCACGGAGGCTTGCATCTGCACTTGTGACATTTTCTGGGCTTGCCCCAAGAAAAGGCATTACCCTGGAAATCACAAAGCTTTTTGAAACCAAACTTAGTTGATGATGTTTCTGTCCTTCAACTTTATAGTACGCTTTGCGTGCACTGTTTTCATGTACCAGTCCCTAGTCTAATGGTGTTTTGGGATGTTCAGGTTCTCTCTTACAGGATGTGTCTTGTTCATTGGTGCTGGTAAGTGCCTTAACTAAACAAGAGACATCGGTTGGACCTTTATGTTTTTCTACAGAGGTCTGCCTGGTATGAACAGCTTTAGCCTTTGAAGCTGTTATAAAGTCAGATTAGTGAGCATACCACTGCCTGTGCTGGCACTGTTTCTTAGTAGCTGCATCTACTTTCTCCCTTTCTTGCTCTGTAAAGTGCAAATCTCACCGGAAACTTTTGGCATTTGGTTGTTTTTTTGAATGAAAGTAAGATACCAGTTTCTCCTCTGCTCCAAATTGAATGTTTTCGCTAGTTGCCTTGCTCACTTGCTGTTCCCTGGTAACTGGTAATTCTGGAGTAACATTCAACTGTTTTGCCAACACATTCATTATGACTGGTTTACTTTTTATTTTCTCCATGGAATTGACAATAGAACTAAGCTGGTTCAAAGTACAAGTTGATCTGTCTGACAATAAGCGTGGATCATGGTCAATATTATGTGGTGAGAAGGTATAACCTCAAGACTTTTTTCCTTTGGCAACACTGTTTTGGCCTTGTTTCTTTAGACACCTTTTGTTGCTACTAAAGATTGGAAGGTCTTTCACCTTACAAGCAGATGTTTTGTGGTTTATGTCTTCTAACCCATTGGCAAGGGCCACTGGTCACACTATCTTCAGCTGTGCTATTTAGAAGGTCTTCCAACGAATACATGGCTGCTGCCATATGTTTGCAACCTCCGTCTCCTTCACCAAAACAAGCACAGTATGCATTGATAACATTCCCATGATTAGCACCTTTCCCTTTCAGTAGAAACCACAACTCATAACAACCCTTACCTTCCTTGGTTTTCTCTTTCACTGCTGGCTTGACTTTCCCAACAAAAATATGAACCGCAGATTCTTTGTGGTAACGGGTTGGCAATGACTCGCCATAACCATCGTGAAACATGCTGTAGTCTTCGTACGACTTGTACGCAGCAAGACCTTGTTTTTCATAATCTGATGAATGGTAGATGAGGTGGTTAAAAATGTTGAACAGACCAAATGGAGGACAATGTTTAAAATCGTTCATAACATCCATGGTAAAGGGATTTGGCAACTGAACATCATTTACACACAGACGATGACTAATATTGAAATCTTCTTCTGCTTTGCTAATCTGGCATTGTGTCGGAAATTTCATACACTTGGCGGCACAAGCTATGGCCACGAGGCCAGGTTTTTAATAACTATTTACACTTTCTCTGTGATCTCGCATGTATTTTTTTCAACTCTTGCATTTTCATCGACTTAAACATATCTTCCGCAGTAGATTTATTCATGTTTCATGTATATAGAACAAAATTTTACGCCACGAAATATGAACACAAGTTTCACAATAGTATAAAAAACAATAGCAATCTGCATTTGTTTGTACCACTTGTCCAATTAGCGCGCTGAAAAGACCCCCCACCGTGTTTGATGACAAAGATATCAACTGAAGGAGCGTGCGATGCTTGTCTGATATTCGAAAAGCAATCTAGACTTTCAGCCTCAGAGTTATAAGTACTGCTGTCTCCAACCAACCAGAGGAATTTCTTACAATTGTTCCACTATCTGTTAGTCAATTCATGGCGTTTGAAGAGTCAGATATTAGTTTCACTCGACAGCTGGTAGTGTAAAACAACTGTAAGATGGTCAAATACATGGTCTCAAAAATGATGTAACGAATTGCTATTCGTTTCTTTGCATCGCTATATGTGACTGGTTTCTGACAAATAACACTTTATTTCAGTGGGAAGAGATGAAGCAAGCCTCTGAAGACATCATCACCAGACTGCCACTGTCTGTCAACAAATTATGTGCAATTGAAAATACATATGATGTGCTCAGTGCATACACAATACTCAGGAGTGCAAATCTTGTTCACAAGTGCACATTATCAGAAGAATTCATTGAGCATAATTCAGTTTTTTTAACAGCTGGTAAACAAGGGCTGGTTAATGCTGTTGCGTCTACACGTACAAATGCCAGCAAATCAATTGGAGTGTACATGTGTATGATGTTCCCTCGCTTAGTGTAAAAATTCTAATCTCTACTCATAGTCAGAGATTCTTTATATACAAATAGATGGAATACTAATTAGTAGACAAGGAGTATTAATAAGGACATTACATCCCTCATCGTCTTTATTTAGAGTGTTTCTTTTCTTAAATTTCTTTTGCTTTGACCTAACTAAACACACCCAAGTAATAAATAACCAAATGTTCTTCTCTTACAAGATTGTCAGTATATACTATATTTTTAGGAAGCTTCTATATAGGATTTTTTCTGTTTGTTGTTCAAATATATTGTATAAATTGTTGATTATCTAATAAAGTAACTTAGATACTTATCTATCTTTAAATATCCTTAGTTAAATTTGTAACATAGTCAGCAAGCTTTGCAGGGGGTCTCCTTTGTCAATTCGATCTTCTTGGCAATTGAAGTGGTGTTTCTTCTTAAATGGGATTGGCAGTGACTAGCGATTCGGTCGCTTCATCTTGGCTTGGATCAACTGTGGATGAAGATTTCTCTGCTCGTGCTTCATTTTCTTGGGGAATAACTTTGAACTGAGATGAATTTCACATCACTGTTTTAAAAATCATTAGAAGCTGTAACCATGGTACCTTTCTTCTCTGTGACAACAAAAGGGTTTGGGTTAAATGGTGTGGTAAATTTGTTCTGCCTAGGTTGCTTCATCAAGACTACCATTCCAAGGTTAAGACCACTTTCTCCGGTGCATGATTTCTTATCAGCATACACCTTTGTTCCAAGTTGTCCTGTAGATCATCACACATAACCATCCAATGGTTTGACTCTGGTAAGGTCGTCTTAAGTTTTCTCTGGTTGAGGGCTTCACAAGGTGAGATATTTATAATGAAGAGTGGTGTAGCTCGATACTGTTGAACAGCTCTTGTTTCCAGTTCTTTGCATCAACAGCACATATGGATATTCCAAGAGCTCTCATAAACCGCTCAACATCCCCATTTGCTTGTGGCCAACATGGCGTAATTCGACGATGTTAGAAACCCAGATACTTTGCAAACTTTTTAAATTTGAGACTAGTGAATGGAGGACCATTGTCAATTTTCAAAACTTCAAGGATTCCCTGTCTGGAAAAAATTGCATCCAACTTTGGGATTACTACTCTAGCTCATGATTTCAACTTCTGGGAAGCGTCTGTAATCATCGATAACTAATATATTCACCAGTAGGATAAGGTCTTGGAAAATCTATGGAAACTTCTGTCCAAGGTCCATTGGGCAGTGGCGTCATTTTCAATGGTTCCAATGATCTTGGGCTTTCTGGCGTTAAGACTTGGCAGGAGTGACAATTTCTTATTTTCTCCTCTGTAAGCTTGTCTATACCAGGAAACCAAACATTCTCCCTTTAAAGTCTTTTTGTCAAAAACGATTCCTTGGTGCCCAATATGCGCTAGACCCACCGATTTATTTCTCAATGTCGGAGGTATCAAAGGCGATTTCCTCTCAGTATTACTCCTTTGTGAACTGTCAGTTCTTCCTTGATCTTTGTTTATCGTTGAACTTCAGGGGCTAACTAATTGCTGGTTTCAATTGCTGTAATCAGGGCTTGCATTATTGGATCTTTCTGAGTTTCAACTTCTACTTCCTGAATAGTCATCGCTTTTGGGATTGAGTTGGTACAGAATTAGTTCATGTATTCCTCTGCTATGTTCCGCTCTTCAACTTCCGAGACGTTCTGATGACAGCTTAAGAAGTCTGTCGCATTCTCTTCATTTCTACCAAAATGGTAAACTAATTGACAATCATAGGGTATAATTCTCAACTTCCAACGATCTATACAGGTCGATGTGGGCCTATTGCTCTTGAAAACACCAAGCAACGGTTTGTGATCAATGATAATATGGAACTTTGAACCATAAACATATAGATGAAAATGTTCAGCAGCCCAAACCACCATTAACATCTCTCTCTCTGTTTGAGAATATCATGCTTTGACTTGGCTGAGAGTGCAGCTTGCATAGCTAACAACTTGTCCTTCTTGCATCAGAAGTCCACCAAGCCCTACTGGACTCGCATCAACAGCAATTTCCGTCTCCATTCTTGCATCGAAATACTTCATCACTATATCTCCAGTATGCGCTTCTTTCAGACTACCGAGGGCAGCCTGTTCTGTTTTGGTCCATTTCCAGTCAACACGTTGCTGGGTGAGGTTTTGGAGTGGGGCTGATTTTGGCTTGGTGAGGTTTCGAAGTGGGGCTGGGTTTACCGATTTCGATTTTATCGGATTCGTATGACACATGCATGCAAAACGTCTGAGTTTTCCACATGCTTTACAATCTTTATTCTTCGCTGGACAAATCTTTTTATGGGGAAAATATTCACCACAATTTCTGCAAATTTGATTCGGCTCCTTGATTCATTGATAGACACGAGAAGGTTTTTTTGTGTAACGAGTGAGCGTTTTATCTTCATGTGATGAATAATTTTGACTCGCGTGATGGCTTTGGCTTCTACCACGAACTGAATTTACCATTTGCTCTCTTCCTTCGAGATGTCTTGCTTGACTTTCGCTGATTTCTAACGATCTTCCAACTTTCAATAACTTGTCTAGGTGTATTCTTCTTGAAGTGCTCACCTACACAGCGTACTCAAGACGCAGCTAAGAACAGTATTTTATCTCCATGTTGATATCTGCAAAATCACACGTTTTAGCAAGTTAACAAAGTCTCACATGGTAGCTATTGAGTGACTTTCCTTGATTTTGTCTTGCCTGTCTAAAATTATACACTTTGTACACAATATTCTTATGTGGTTCAAAGTATTCTGTAAGTCTCCCTACAGCGTCTTTATAGTCTGTCTCAGCTTCGGGGTCTTCAAGTGTGTCAAAGATTTTGTCAACTTCGGCAAAATGTAACGTGAGTGCTATTTTCTGTTGCTTGTTTGCAATGTTCATCACCGTTATTAGTTGCTCTAGATGAGTTACCCATTTCCTCTATCTTGGTCTGGTATTGCCGTCCAAATGAACTTCAAAAGTGGGGAAACTCGGTACCAATACAGCCATTGAGGCTTAAATGTATTCTAATCTGAGGCTATGTACAGAATGCCATATTGCTTGGCTTCGTGGCGTTACCTACTTCCTATATTTTCTATAGCTATGTATACATACATATATCTCATAGTTTTTCTCTTTTAGACATCCTCATTGCGAGATATGACGTTCCCTTGCTTAGTGTAAAAATTCTAATCTTTATTCATAGTCAGAGATCCTTATATACAAACAGATGGAATACTAGTTAGTAGACAAGGAATATTAATAGGGACATTACAATGTGTACCCCATATACCTTTATCATTGGTATCGATGAAGACGTTGCCCAATGAGCAATAAACTGGGTGGAAATGGCGACGGTATATTGCTGTTCACCAAAGATACCTCGATCAACTCATGTAAGATAATTATGCAGCGTAACCCAAAGCAGGGACCGCGGAACATACTTTTTACTGGGGAGGGGGGCTATCAACCACCAAAGGTGAGAGCAAATTCGGGGGCATTCCCTCTTGGAAAATTTTGAAATCAAGATTCTCGGAAAAGCGATTTCCAGCGTTTTATGGGGACATTGGGAGCATCTTTTTTCAGCTAAATTAATGGAAATACTGTGCAAACTTTGAATGAATTTATTCACAATTAACCAAAGCCACAAATTTATTTACAAATGGAAATTATTTAAAAGAGACAATTTCAACTGATAGAGTTAAGAAATTGTGTACTAAAAAATTTAAAATATAAAATAACAGCAACTGAGCTAATGAAATACTTCACTCTCGATATCTACGATTATAATTATAATCAAAACTCTGGACCAGACAGAGAGCAGAGATGTGATGATCAGTCTGCCATTTCGAATAGCTTTCTAGTTCCAAGTTCACTTCAAAATGGCTGTTTATGTAACCACAGCATTCCCAATGCACCTGCCGATAGCTTTCGCATGTAAAGCACAAGAATTCTTTGACATCAATGACTAACGTTCACATTTATATTGCATATTCACTTTACACAATTTTAAAACTAACAGAAAAGAGCCACATAATAAATTTTCTTTTGACATTCTTTGAAGAGAAAAGAATTGGAAATATCGAATATTGAAAATGACAGCAAAATTATTGGGGGTGTATAGATCCCCAGCCCCCCCTGCTCTGCGGTCCCTGCAAAGTAAGGCTCCTACAAGCATAAGTTTTGGGCATTATAAGGTTAGGTCAGTTTTTTCTGTATAGATGAATTTTTTCAAGCATATCAATATCATTATGTGAAATGCGTTAATAATAACTGCAAATGTTGTTGTGTATATACAACTGTTTTGAAGATCGCAATCCAACCATGTCATATTTTTCTATGTTGCATTCCTTCAGGTAATGGTTTCCAAGCTTACTTTACTGCCAACAGTTGCCCATATGATGGTGGTGAGAGAGAAGAAAGCGCAAATACTCATTGCATGAATGTTGTTATTGGACGAGGTGTTGATGAAGCGAATGTACACGGTGATTGCAACAAGAAAAACCACAATGTTGGACTAGATAAAAAAGAAGAAAATTCGTAGGGTTTTTGCAGTTGTACAAGCAATAAACGAGTTGATTGTAAAGAAATGGGTGCAGATGCTGATAGTGACAGTAGAGGACGGCACAATGATGAAGAGAGTAGACATGATTTTGGGAACAATGCTAACCATGACAACAAAATAGGTGATTACCGTACCCATGAGGTTGATGTTGGTAGTAAAGGTACTGGAAAAAGCAATAACAACAGTGTCTGCAGTCGTAGTAGATGCAATGATAGTATTGGTAGAAGTGCATTTCTGGATGTCAGCTTATGTTATAGAAGCAGTCCTGGTAGCACTGTCGTCAGAAATCTAAAAAATGGGTCAGCTAATGAGCTTGAGATTCTGGTTGCATATAGAAAAGAAGAACCAACAGAACACCCTATTGTGGTAATTGATCTGACAGCACACAATGCAGATAAAGAAAAGAACTCTGAGAAAAATGTATGTAACAGCTGTTCATAGTTTTTTTATGTCACGTTTGGGATTAGTTTTTTCTGAGTGGAAATTTATCTTCTACCTTCTTATTTTTATTTCTTCAGAAATCACACAAACTCAAAAATGATGGCATTCCTAAAATAGAATCAAAGCTGTGGGATAAGAAAAAATAATTCTGCTCTCACCAAAAATTGAGCACGCTTACGAATTGAGTATTGAAAATCTGAAGCATGGGTGAATAATAGTTTCTTTTGTATTTGTTGTGCGTTTCATTGTACCATTTTCATGTATGCATGTAGGAACTTAATGAGATCCAAATGTCAAGTCATCATCAACCAATTGTTGAACATCCAGAAAGCCTTCATGCAGCAATGTAAGCAGCAATGCTGAAGCTGAGGTGGTCGAGTATTACAACGAAAATACAAGTTTGCCTGTTTATATGAAGGACCGACAAGTTCTTAAGCCTCAAGAAGTTGTTGATCTTCTTATTCGGAAAAGGATACCCTTCAGTCAAACGTTTGCACAATGCTACCCTTACATGTTGAGCACCATTGAACATTCATTGTTGACTTAAATTGTCTCGCAAAAGAAGAAAACATCAAGTGTGATGATATTGAAGTTTGGCAGAACAATAGAAACCACAAGTTCAACTTCACTTTAACAAAGGAAGGCGAAACAAGTGTTGAAATCCGAGCAACCAGGAGCAAATCAGGGGAAAATATTGTGACTCTAAAACAGGAATACCGTTCTCATCAGGATTTAAGAAAATGCATAGACATGATAATACATGAGAATATATTTTTGAGATTGTTGAAATAGATTTGCAGCAGCTCACAAAACCTAAACGTAAAGTATAAAAGGTTCCCTTGTGACATATTGGCAATTGTTTTTAAAAGGATTTTGTGGTGCCCATCACTTGTTCCAAGTCTGTCACTCACTATAATTAATTTTCTACTTTTGAGATTTTTGCACTCCCAGTGTGGTGGTATTAAAGGTTCATGGATATACAAAATAAATCATTACAGTTTCAGATAATGAATTGTACCATTACTGTTTGGTACAATATTATTTTAAAGATGGCATAGAGCATCCAATAGACCATATACATAATTACGTCAGATGACCCGAAGCGTGCGATGCACTCTGGTCTTAGTAGTCACACAGATTAAAACATTTCAACATGGCCACTGACGAAATTGAGTGTGCTGAGGTTCTTGTCGCATTTCAGCCGAGGTTCTAACGACTGAATACTCCAGTTTTTTAAGAACTCTTTCATGAGTCTTCAGGGGTTTACTAGCACTGAAAATAGTGGTGTAACTGCACTGCCAATTGCGATCGCCTTCAAACGAAGTAGGGGTGTTTGTTCTCCATGTCCCCAACCATCTGAGATATAGTCTAAATGCTAACGGAAATGGTTGGACTAAATCTTTATCGAATTTACCAGCATTCACTTATGAGAAACTAGAGAACAAGCTTCTAATAAATAGTCGAACCATGCCTGATAGAGTCGCCCCAAAGGCTTATCGAAATATGAAGAAGGGATATGGACTTTGGAGGGAAGGTTATGCGAAGAACCCTTTGGTCAAGCCAAATGTTAGAGACGCATAGCTGTTATTTTTGGTTAATGCACATGTGAGTGCCTCCATGAAAAGTGTAAGTTATGCTGGTTATGCCCATATGGATCAAGAAAATGTGACATTGAATATCCTAAGTGTTGCTGCAAAGCAGGTCAAGGAGGTTGCTTCCAACCTTTGGCAGCACTTTTATATACAATCTTGGACTTCGTAAATCTTAAGATAAAAACAATACCTGAAGAGCTTACTTGCACTCAACTTCCTCAGAAGTGGACTGTGCCCTCTGGGAGTTCCAAGACCCTGGACAAAGCAGTAAAATTTGAAGACCTTTTGTTTGAAAAAGAACTACTCAAATACAAAAATCCCTGCAGCTATGAAGTGGGGTATTGATAATGAAGACAATGCAATATGTAAATACAAAAGTGACTTCCTGGAGAAAAATGCTTTTTTTGATGTCAGACATTGTGGATTTGTCATCAGCCCAAAATGGCCTTGGCTTGGTTGCAGTCCTGATGGAGTAGTGGTAAAAAATGGCATACCTGTTGGTTGTGTTGAAAGCAAGTGCGCTTACTCTGTTAAAGATTCAGGTGTTAATGAAGCTGTGGATAAAAGCAGAAGTTTTTATCTTAAGCAAACTGAAAATGGTTTAAAACTTAAGCAAAACCATGCATACTATTTTCAGTGCCAAGGTGTAGTGAACATTTTAAATCTAAACTTGATCAAATTTGTGGTCTACACAAATGTAGATTTGCATGCGGAGCGTATTTACAATGATACATGTTTATGGGAGACAAAAATGCTCCCAGAATTAACTTCATTTTATTTTTTATTTATTCTTCCTTCATGTAATTAGTACACACAACCTTTGCTAAAATATTCTGTTGTGTTTTTGTCTTGTATTGGTTGTCCAAATTTCCTACTCAAAGTGTAAAGTAGATATTCAAATTTCAATACAGGGGTTAAAATCTGTTTATTATTTTCTACAATCAATGGTGGTAAAAAGTTTGACAGGTAGCAGCATATTACCCAAATTTTATTAAATCTGCTGCCATGGAGATGGGGAAAACTGTACCTAAAATTTTAAAGTTTTTGATTCTGGCAATTGCCCGTTCCACATGGATTCTGACAGAAGCTACTTGTCAGGTTTGGGTCTCTTCTTCAATAGATAGGTGCTCTTTACCATGCAAAAGGGTGGAATATTTAATCTCACCCCAACAGGCAAATCATTTTCAATGTCAAATCCTTTGTCCGCCATTACGGAGTCTCCATCTTCCAGCAGACTCAAAATACCACAGTCATTAATTATCTGTTTGTCACTTGTCCTTCCATCATACAAGTCAGATATAAAGGAGACAGCTCCTCATGGACTAATGCCAATCAAACCTTTGGCAGTGTTGTGGTGTTTATAGCTTGAATATGTGACACTCTGACTTCTGAAAGAGCTTGGCATCTTGATGAAAATCACTGTACAATCAATAATTACTCATGTGGAAGGATACATCTCTTTGAATGAAGTGGGCATTGATTTGTTGACTGATTCTCATCAAGGCCAAATCAGGTAACAGCGTAGCCTCGAGTGTAAAAAATCAGTCCATGTGATGAAGATCCTTGACATCTGTGACAGAGATAGTCCAGCTCTTGTGGCCAGATCTCTTTTGTTGTTCATTTTCAGCCTTCAACCGCTCATTCTCTATTTTCAGCTTTTCATTGGCAGCCAAGAGTTCAGCCATTTGTTCATGTAAACGAACAACAGGGTCAGCATTTTCATTGGTGGTATTCGTAATCCCATTCCACCCTTGAACAAAATTATCGTCGTGATCACTATTAAGTTCACTAAACAGTGTGGATTTGGTTGACTTACCACGATTTGAGTTTGATACCAAAGGGGTTCAATTTCTTGCTTTTTCTGTGGGCCGAAGATTTGTGGGAGTAGGTTTAGTTGCTTTAGGAAACAAGGGGTGGTAGCTGATTCATGTAGGTTTTTTGTCCGCCAGGAAAATGTTGAGAGCAGACTCTGTGATCAGTCGTTGGTGAGAAATTCTTGCGAGATTTAAGATTAATCCACCTCTTTCGAAGTTCCACTGACTCTTTGCTTTTACCATTTGGGAAATTGTAAAAGGAAAGTTCTGGGTTCCTTTTATTATTTGTGAAGCATCCTGGAACACAACAGGTAAAGCCACCCATACCTTCACTTCGTTTGGAGGATATCGCAGTTGGCAGCACAGTCACACTGCTATTTTCAGCGCTAGTAAACTCCTGAAGACTAGTGCTAGAGTTCTTAAAAGAGCTGGAGTCTTCAGTTGTTGGAACCATGGCTCAAATGCAACAAAGAGCCTTACCGCACTCAATGTCGTCAGTGACCATGTCGAAATGTTTTGATCTGCATGACTGCTAAGACCAGAGTGCACCGTGTGCTTCGGGTCGTCTGACGTAATTATGCATACAGTCTATTGACCATCAAGAACAGGGAAACTCTAAAAGAAAAAATGACGGATATGTCAGAACGCGGGACAGCACACAAGATTTCTTAGAGAGAGTGTTGAAACAAGTCGCCCCGTGATGCCGTGCGTCATGTAATTGGCGCCGGGTTGGGTGAAGTCAGATCCTGCGATGGGGTAGGCCAAATACCAAGAAATCGTCAGGAATCAAGAGATCTCAAGCGCAATTGAGGTAGTGAGGACATACAGTGAGGGTCAAAAGTCCGAGTCCAATTGATAATTTTCCTCAATTTACAATAAATAATATCCTGTGAATTAGAAATTTACCTATGTTGATTTAACCCTGCACATTGCATATGATAATAGTGACTCCCTCATTTCTTCCCTTAACTATCATGGTATTTAAGTTGTACAAGTAGTGCAGATTATTCTTTCAGCTGGACCAAAAATGGCAAAAAAATTTAGCGAAGAAGAGAGAGGCCAAATAGTCACACTGAGCAATGAAAGGATGTCGCAGAGCAAATTTGTGGAGAAGTTGCATGTGTCAAAGGGTGCTTTTCAGCGGACATTGGAAAGGTTTCAAGAATCTGGATCGTATTCTGCCAAGCGAAGACCTGGGAGGCCAAGAGCTACCTCTTTAAAGAAAGATCAATACATCAAGGCAACATCTTTGCACAATAGAGCTGCAACTGCTGGTAATATCCAATCAATAGTTAATGAGACACAAGAGAAACCAGTAAGTAAACCAACGGTAAAATGCAGATTAGCTGAGCACTGTTTGAACCGAAGAGTTGCACTTTCAAAACCTTTGCTAAAAGCTCGAAACAAACAAAAACAATTGCTGTGGGCTTGAAAATTCAAAGGCTACACAAAAAAAGATTGGGAAAATGTTCTTTTTACGGATGAATCTAAATTCGAAATACATGGAAACAACCAGCGCATTTATGCTAGACGTTGAAAGCATGAGAAATTTCAAAGCTCTTGCTTTAAACAGATGGTGAAACATAGTGGTGGCAACATTCAGGTTTGGGGCTGCTTCAGTACAACAGGTGTTGGCCATTTCTATAAAATTAAGAACAATCTAGTGAAAAAACAGTACCTCTCAATTCTACAAAGACACGCCATACCTTCAGGGTTAAGGTTGCGCGGAAAGTGTTTCATGTTGGCACAAGATAATGATCCAAAACACACTTCTCAACTGTGTGAGAATTATTTGAAAAGAAAAGAGGAGAAAGATCTAAAAATTGTGCAATTTCCACCTCAATCATCAGACCTAAATCCGATTGAGAGTCTATGAGATCACTTGAAATGAGAGAAAGCAAAGCATAATCCCATGAGTAAGGACAACCTGTGGAATATTCTTGATCAATGTTGGAATAACATTCAACCCACAGTACTACAGAAACATGCCAGATTGGTTAAAGCTGTTTTGAAATCTAAAGGAGGTCATACAAAATATTAGAACGATGTTAATTTGTGTTAAGTTATAAAACAAATCCTATAATGTTTATGTAAATAGCGATTGTATCCGCTTGTAGTGCTTTCTTGAGAAATAATGTATTCCATATCAATAAGACAAAAATAATATTAACTGGACTCAGACTTTTGCCCCCACTGTCTGTGTGGCTCTGCAGCAAAGCAACATATCTCGTGAAGGAAACAACTCAAAACCATTCTGTTTAACGAAAACGAATTCAAGCTGTTTACTGTCAACTTGACGTTTAACACAGGTCCATTTAACATCCCAGTGATATCCTATCAAAATCTGTTGGTTGAAACCAAAAGAGAAAAGAAGCACCTTACACTTATTGGCCTTGTCCTCATCGATGAACGCAAAACCGAACAAACCTATTCAACTTTAGCATCTGCACTGAAAGTTTTAGAACTGAAACTGTCCAGTTTCATGGCTTTTGGTACGGACGATGAACAAGCTTTCAAAAATGGCTTTAACAACCATTTAATGTGCCATGCATCTTCTCTGCAAAATTCATCTGAGGAAAAATATAGCGAGCAAGCTAAATGATTTGGCGATTATTGGAAAAGCAAAAGATGTTATAGATGCAGATGTCTTTGGCAAACAAAATGTTGATATATTCGAGAGTGGCCTGTCTGATTCTGCCAACCAAGAAGAAATTGACTGACAACTTCCCATGTTAAAAAGAAGATGGTCCAACGTTAATGACAAAGGTGAAGATGTTTACAATTGTTTTGTTACTAATAAAGCCACAGAGTTCCTAGAAAGCATCATAAGCCTTGTACGTGAAAGAGGCAGTCTTGGTTGCCCACTTGAAAAGTTAACAACGAACAGATCCGAGCGCACATATGGAGTTATTCAGGACTTTGTCAAACGAGAATGCTGCAAAGGAAAAGTAGATGAGTATGTGTTTGCAGTTACACTACAAAAACTTGTTGGCATGCAAGAGAAAGAAGTAGAACTGGCCGTGGTTGCACAAGTGGAATACAGCTTATGAGAGAGCTTCCAGCATATCTAGGTCCCACCGTGTCATTGGGCCAAGATGACTGAAACACAAATGGAAACAGCTCTTCAGAAAATCCACACAACAGCCGTTGACAAGGGATCAAGCTCTAGTAATATTGCAGCCGTTTCTGATGTCTTACTACAAAACGAAGATCCTCTTTTATAAGGATCCTCTTTTTACATCGATTCTTAACAGCCGGAATCAATTGGATACCTCATGACGTTTTGAATCTCAGGATTGAAAAAGCATCAAGATTGAAAGATAGTATTTATGTGTTACACAGTAAAACCCTTAAAACAGTTATCATGCCTTCATTGTCTAATCTTAAGAAGCCTCATGCGCTTCTTTTTTTTTTTCAAATGGAAAATGCAAATGCCAGGACTGTTCTGGTTACAGTGCATCACATGTTTGTGCTTACACAATTGCGGCAAGTGTCAAAATCAATCGACTGGATGCCTACTGGATGCCAAGTAAGCTTTTTACTTACTTGACTTAAAAACAAAAGATGGGACGTCACAATTTCCTCTATTATCGTTTATTTTTAAACGTAAAATTTGTCTTTTTTGTCGCAGTATGCTTTGAAGGTAACTACCGCTTCAAATCATGACCAACAGGCTCTGTGTCCTTTTTTAATTTGTATTTCACGTTTGAAAGCCACTTTCTGTCCAATGCGGCTTCTACTTGTTTTTCCACCTTTTGCCAATCAGCACCTTCACGAAATAAAGACAGAATACATGAGGACTGGATTTCTGATGGTTTTATGTTTGGGTTACTCTTAACCAGTTTTGTTACGTCCAGTTTGTTTTTGATATGAGGTTTTGTCACTGGGCAAGTATGTCTCCCGAAATGGTACACTTTCGTTTGTTTGGACATTGTACTAACATAACGCCTAGCGAAACATTCAATGAAGTTCGGCGTCGTTCCACAACCTTTGATGACCAGTCCACGATATTTTTTATTCTCAAATTGAGTCGTGTTTCTGACACCATACTGTATTTTGTAAGGACAAGAATCATTATCACATTTGTGTGATCCTTTGCAGTCTGCAAACCGAACGCGTTTGTCACCAACCCATTCTGTTGGACAACTTTTTTTCCATCTTCTTCAATCTTGTTGCAGTTGAGGTGAAGTTTGCTGTTCATTGCTGTTCTTCTTAATTAAGAAAATCTGCAATCCATCTATGCCAACAGGAAGATTGTCAACCTTTGGCGGCGCAACATCAGACCATTGGCTCTCGCCAACCTTTTTTTGTTTTTTTCTTGGATTCGTCAATGTTGTATAACTGTCATCTTTCTCGCTATCACTTAAGGGCCTGTACATTCTAAATACAATTTTTATTTTATGAACAAGCGAAATACAAGCACGGTATTCCAATCACTGACAGAGATTTTGTATATCCAGCCACGTTTTCTTACTGATCCTAATCTACCGCATTTTAAATCGCATAAATATGATATTAAAAACTATACGTACGTTCTCCCCTCTCCTTCTTCACTTTTTACAGGAGACCCTGTTAAGTTAACAAAAATGGCCTGAAACGACCAATATATTAACGGATTTATTCAAACGAGTGAGTTTTATTCATACACGCATGGAATAGGAAATTTGTATATTGTCTAACAGAAATTTTCCATTCACTTATTTGAAAAAGGGCGCGTTTACGCAAGTAATATAACTGGGAAGATTTGAAGACATGAATTCAAACATGTTTGAAATACGGTCATCCATTGTTCATTAAAAAACGTTGGCATTTTCAAAAAACAAAACACGTATAACCTCTTTGGCGTTTTTATCTCACTGTATTCTTTTTTCCCCGTGACTGTGAAGCTTCTTCTTTGAGCGACAATGTGCATCGCACTGCTGACATTTGTACCGCCCCTGAAGAGACGAGCACATGATATTGAGCAAACGTACTTGTTTGTACACACACATTCTGTATTCTTCCTATTACGGCCGATCTCAAATAAGCCCTTCTTTCTAATAATCCATCCTTTAAAAGAAGAAATTAATTAAGCCACCTTCTCTATTAAGAACCCCCGTTCTCTAAATTCTAAAAACACGTCGTTTGTGGCATGTATTAATTTACTTGTTTAAAATAATTTGTTTGTTTATGGATGACTTAGTAGGCCACCCTACTCTCAAATGAGCTTTAGATTTCTGATGAAACTCCTTAAGAGCTCGTTAGATACAATCAATTTTGTTCCGTTATCCTATTTCTTGGCATTACAATGTTGTATTATTCACTGTGAATTTTTTCAATAATGAATTTATGTTTACCTTATCCGAAGTGACTAATTTTGAATTTTCATCAGAGTCAGACGAGTCAGAAGAGCTACTGATTACTAATTGTATATGCCGCCCTTTAAACAGGCAAGCTTCTGCATGCAGGAGGACTTTGTTCGCATTCTGTTCCCACAAGGGAACTTGTGCTGGATTTTTTTCCTGTGTTTACAAAACCGGAGATGCATTAATTATATTAGACCATTTGCCACCTTTGAAGCTTTTGGTGACACATACCTTTTGTTGACACCTTTTGGTGACACATATAACAATAAGTTTACCACACATAAGTAGATGATGCTCTACTTTTTGTCGAAAACAGTTGCAAACCTTCAAAGTAGACAATACCATATAATGATTGCCAGTGTGACCAAAGTATAAGTACCCTGTGCTGCTTGCGAACTGAGGTTCTAACACTTTGACGTAGTTGGTTTCCTGAGAAAATAAAGAATCGGCAGATAATTGATTTGTTTCATTGCTTTCATGCATAGTATACGTTATCCTTCTATGATGTGGGCTTGTACTGAAGTAGTATATATTATATAATCTTTGAGAAGTGAATTTTCGTTATTTCCCATGAATTCCATCCCTCCGTGAGGACAGGCAGATATGTTTTGTAGAAGACCTCGACTACACTAATTAACAATACTGTTTTCAAATGTTGGCTTGGTCTGAAAACTGACTCGTGTTTGTTTCCGTGTTGTTGTTTTTTTTAATCACGGTGCCAGCTTCGTAAATAATATCTTGATGGAAACGGTCACTGCTGCAACAAATTCAGTAAAAAAACCCTCGATATTCCCATGCCCCTTAGCACTATCTTACTTACCCCATTTCCCGTGACGACAAAAATGCTTCGTCCAATCACTTCAGCAAAGGCCCTCAAAACCATGGAGTTCGCGTAGTTTTCTTTGAGCAAGGCTAGAACTTCTGGCCAAGATGAAGGCTTCTTCATACCGCCAATGACTTCATTGCAAACGAAATTCATTCGGTCATTTCCTTCCTTCTGCAACGTAAAAGAGGTAAATCCATAAACCGTGGTACAAAACAACGACGTGCTCGTTTTCCATGCAGTTACGGCTGTGTCATGTAAACAATGCAACAGGTCATTTTTAAGACAGCATTGTAGATAATATATAATAACATTTTAGGAATAGTGTAAATTTTTATATATATTTATTTGTAAGTTTTAGTATATATATATATAGTAATAAGGTGAAGAGCCTTTGCAAATGATTACCCTGACAATAAACCATCTGCATGTTTTGAAATTACATTTCTCTTGCAATTCACTTCTCTTGTTTAATTCTCTTACGTTCAGCGACGCTTAAGAAGCTTGTGTATCCAAACTGACTTCACAGAGTGTATACAAGCCAAATTTTTCCGCGGGCAGAGCAATTACATAAATAACCCCTTTCCTATAGTACATTTGCATTTATAAAAAAAATAATTAACTTCCATTCTTCTGTAATTGAAAGTTCATGCTATTCAAATGACATCGCCATTTGTGTTTTTGAATGTTCTATGTATTCTTATTGAATTTCCATATTTGCTTAATGAATCTCAGTATTGTCGATGACAGATCAAATTGTTACTATTGAATATTCTTTTAGGCGTATTGACTTGCGCATATTCTATTACTGACATTCCTACTTGCATTTATGAACGTACACAAGTATATTATTGAAATTCTATTCTTGCTTAATGAAGGGCAAATGGTGTAATACTGCCATGTTGTGCTATCTTTAATACGGATTACTGATATATGCAACGGGTAAAATATGTTTCGAAATGAGGTCCTTATTTTAGTTTACCGATGCCCTTTCAACGCAATTTTGACAATTGGTCTGCACTTAGCATATTATTGTAACGAGCACAAGAGACAGTAATAGAAAGATAAAAATGCAAAATATGTGGATGTTTCCAGAGACACCACGCATCTGTTTATTACCCTCGACATATTTTTTCGACCCTCGACATTTTACCCTCGCCCTCGACTTTTTACCCTCGAGACGTGCAGGTATCTGGACATCCGGATTCCCGCTTCTTGCAGAGCCCCTTTAAACAGCCGAACGCTGTCTCGTCGTGTGCTCACGAAACAAGAAGGTAAACGCAAGTCGCATTGCTGCAATACTTTCAAATTGCCGTTACTGCCTTTTCACATTTAGCTGCTTAGAACTATCAGTCGAAAGTGGTAGCTCTACAGCTCTATATGCCTGTTGTTTTGCCGCCTCTACATAAAAGTAACTTTTTGATAAAACCTATTTCAGCTGACAGTCTCCGAAAGTGTTTCACCAGAGAATCTACTAACGTTATTTATATGAGTGACAAATATCTTTGATTTCATATGCATAGCAATTCCAGTTTTGGACTTGAGTAACTCTACTTCTTTGTTCCGACTGAGATTTTTGCATATTCCTTGGGTGTATTTGTAAATTTAAAATTTTCTTTTTGCTTTAAGTCCAGAACCGATTCGTCATGGCAGAGGCACTTGCTAAGAATTTAACACATGTCCTGAGAGCAGATTTGACGTTCGATGTTTTTTCATTTAACATCACATTATACTAATGTAGAAATAGCAAAACTGCTACTTGAACTTACTCCCACTTTCACCGTCGGAGCCGTGACACTCAGTTTAATTTAGTTAGATTAGAGTTCAATTTTAAACAAGAGATTAGGGTTAAGAATAAGACTGATATTATTTTAACAATTACAACTTCCTGCGTAGCTACTGAAATTATCGCTAGTTTATTATTATGTTATTGTATGCTTAATGAATCTCATGGTAACTGTATAGCCCCGTGGCGAATCAAGTCTTCATTTAAATTATAAGATAGTTTAGAAACTTGTACTTTTTATCACTAGAGTTTTTTAGCGAGTCAGCAAAGTGAAACAAATGACATTCTAAATGTTAGTAAAGTTTATTCACGTACTACCTGTGTAAAGGCTTTGAGTTGAGTAGTAGAACTTATTAATAGTAATTCGTTTTGCTGTCATGTAGGTTTATGGCAAGTCTGTGGGAGGCATGTGAACAGGGAAGCCTTGAAGATGTGAAACAGTTTATGGAAAATGGTGCCGATGTAAATCATGAACTTCCGAGGAAAAGAACTGCACTTCATTGTGCTGCCTCAAGTGGCTCTTTAGAAACTGTCAAATATTTAGTTGAACATGGTGCTGATGTAAATCATGAAGACGACGCAAAACAAACTGCACTTCATCATGCTGCCGCAAAGGGCTCTTCAGAAACTGTCAAATATTTAGTTGAACATGGTGCTGATGTAAATCATGAAAACAAGTGGAAAGGAACTGCACTTCATTGTGCTGCCTCAAGTGGCTCTTTAGAAACTGTCAAATATTTAGTTGAACATGGTGTTGATGTAAATTATGAAGACGACGGTGCAGAAACTGCACTTCATCGTGCTGCCTCAAGTGGCTCTTTAGAAACTGTCAAATATTTAGTTGAACACGGTGCTGATGTAAATCATGAAAACCAGACGGAAAGAACTGCACTTCATCTTGCTGCCTCAAGTGGCTCTTTAGAAATTGTCAACTATTTAGTTGAACATGATGCTGATGTAAATCACGAAAACAACGCGAAACAAACTGCACTTCACTTCGCTGCACATTTTGAGCGTCTGGAAATTGTCAAATATTTAGTTGAACACGGTGCTGATATAAATCATAAAAACATTGCGAAACAAACTGCACTTGACGTTGTTGTGCACCGTGGTTATTGCGAGGTTGCCAAATACTTGATCAAACATGGAGCTGATGTAAAAAATGAAGATACAGATTTTAAGTACTCCCTTATGTGTTTGGCTTGTAAAGAGGGCGACAAGTCTTTTGTTGACTATCTGCTTAGAAAAGAGATTGTAAAAAATGTTGATAAAAGCAACGGTTGTGAAAGTTCTCTTTTAAGTGAAGCATGTGTAAATGGTCATACCGAGATTGTTCGAACATTGCTGAAGTATAACGTGGATGTGCGAAAAGAGGACGAATTAAAATGTAGAAATAATGAGATCATCAATGTTCTTGAACTGGAACTGAAGAAATCTTTGAAACATCGAGAGAAACTTCACATTTTGCGATCAATGGATAGCGAAAAGTTGTCAAAGGTAAACTGTCAATCATGGCCCTGAATTTTTAGATAATACTATGACAATCAAACTATTAAAGCCCCGTAAAACTTGATATACACGGTGTTTCAAAACGAGACGAAATTCCTGGGAGTTGAACAAGCTCTTATGCTATTTTCATCGATTTAACCGATGTAATTTTTACATGGCAAGAAAGAGGAGTTACTTTAGGTACCGTATTTTCTCTATTTTAGCCCCCAGGGGGGCTTAATTTTTAGTGCAAAGTTTCTTTGAAAGACGGTGGGCGCTTATTTTCTTTTCTGGTTTCTAAGTGAACGCTAATTAGAAGGCGAGGGGTAAATAAAGGCTAGGCGCTAAATAGAGGAAAAACGATTGTTCCAGTTGCGAGCTAATAAGACAAAGAATTTGAGCGACAACTTTCGCTATTGAAAACCGACTTTAAGCTTGTTTTCCACTAATGATACTTTTCGCGCAAAGCGACTTTTTGTATTCTTCAAATGAAAGGAGTTGGTTAAAAACTAATTAGTTGCAGCTGATGGCTCATGAGACAAAGAAAGTCGCTTCGCACGACAAAAAACGCTAGAAGAAAACTGGCTTTGCGCAACAGAACTTGTTGCGGAACTCGAGGCGTTGCACTTATTGTCTTGCGTCTAAAGTCCGTTTTCCACTAGGGAGAATTTTCTGTGGAGACAATAAATCTAGCAACGTAATTGGTTTGGTTCGCAGCGAAATACATTGCTAGCCAATCAGTTTGCTAGATTTATTTTCTGCGCGGAAAATTCTGCCTGGAGTTAATAAAGCCAGTTTAAAATACCCTCACCTCAATGCGTCATAAATTCAAATTAACAATTTTATTTGCCTGGCACTTTTTATTTGAAAAGTAGTTGGTAATTGTTATAATTATTACTCTTTCTTGCCATTTTGTAACAAAATCCTAGGGGAACCTAAAATCCTATGATCTTTTATCTGAACCTACGTTGCATGAAAGCCTATTTAATTTCGAATTTGATTTTTTTTGACAAACACTGCATATAATAGCTATATGATCATTAAAATTTATTGTTTAGGTGAAACCACCTTTAAAATATTTTGCGGCAAACGAAAGTTTAGAAGTCGGAAACTCGGGTGCGACATTTGTTTACGTTGGCATCATGGAGGATGAAAGTGAAGTTGCTGTTAAGAGAATGTTTGGAAAATCAAATTCAGAAGCCGCCGAAAATGAAAGAAATATCCTGAGTCTTGTCGACACGAAAAGATCACCATTCATAGTCAGTTATCGACATTTTTTCCGCGACGACACCTTCATGTATCTGGTTGTTGATCTCTGTGAAGAAACGTTGAAAGAACTTGTTCATTCTCAAAGTATTGAATACTTACGAGAACATGGCTCTGGAATAATCAAGCAAATCTTAACTGGACTCCATTTTCTTCACGGGGAAGGAATTTTGCACCGAGATCTGAAGCCGGCGAATGTCCTCGTTGATATTGATGGTTGCATGAGATTGGCAGACTTTGGGATAAGTCGTGTTTTGAATGATGATGAAACCACAGATTACACAGATCCCAAAGGAACAAAAGACTGGATGGCTGCCGAAGTGATAGAAACAATAGACCGAGGGGTAAAATGTCGATACAAGAAGAAATCTGATGTTCAAGTTGTAGGAATGCTAGCCCACTTCATTTTGACCAAGGGTGAACACCCTTTTGGCACTCTATATGATCGAATGTCAAACATTGTGAAAGGAAATCCTGTCAACGTGGGAAAACTGGGTAGTGGCAATGCTCGAAAGTTTGTTAGTTGGCTGATTAGCCATAAACTTGAGAACAGACCGTACGCTCACGAAGCATTGAAACATCCTTTCTTGGACGGGATAGTGGCCAAAGTACAACGACCAGAAATAATCAGGATTTAGACGACATGGAGCGCATCATGAATGAGTGAAAACGATTCAGAATTGAAGTTATAGGCAACAAATTACAGAAAACAGTGAAAATACTTTAATAGCTACTTTAAGTGAACTTGCGCTTTTGCTATTGCGATGTAAGGAGATATCTGTACTTGCTGTTGTATTGTAATTATACTGTAATTAACTGAGTATACTGCCAAATCGAAAAAGTTGGTCCTACAAAGTTCTAACTTGGCAACTTCATCGCTTAACCAATCCGACCGTATCGTAGCGACCATGACGTTTTCAATTGTTTTAAAGTCATGGAATATGCTCTGGTGCCCAATTTACAAAAAGATACGCCATGGTAGGGATGAATTAGATAGAGACTTTAAAGAACAGTTCCCACTTCAACTGTATCATAGCGTACCGTAGCATTTTTTTCTTCTAAAATCGTTAGTTATAGGCTGGTGTTTCCCACACAAAGAGATACACACTCTACGTTACAGTATGGTAAAGTTGAAGTGGAAGATGGCCTATAGACTGGCTCGGCGTAACCACAGTGTATTTTTAGTAATCTCAACTGCTACGTCGATGAAGTAAGTCGTACTTTCAAAACTATAATCAATATAATGGTAATATGCATACTTTTAGGATTTAATTAAGTTGCCGTGATGTGCGCGACCTTGATTAGTTTGTAAAGCCAAACTCATCGACAGTTTGTTGTAAAGTGTATCCATATGTAAATTTATAACCATTCAATGACAATCTTTTGAAAATGGTTTCCCGTATGCAGGGACGTCACTATCGGGGGTGAGGGTGGGTGGTGTAACACCTACCCCCACCCCAATTATGAATTTAACTAAAATCAGGTAAACACAAAACATAATTCAAGTAAAAATTAGATTACCTTACACTGTCAATGAAATTTCAGCGTTGAAGTATCGAGATTTATTCTTCTGTTGTGGAGCGAGTACGCAGTAAAAATACTCAATGCCAATAAGTTTTCCTACAAGTTTTGTTTAAGGTGGTAACGGAGTCTCAAGTTGACCTCTCCGATTTTTGCGTTTTTAATCAGTCGAAAGATATAGTGAAAATCATTTCGTATGCTGAATTTTACAGCGATTTGTGATATTGTTACTAAGATATGCGAGATCAAACTTGCTCTCCTACAGTGCGTTATGACACAATTTTACACCTTTTGCAATGAAAGTTATGATACGATATGTTGTGCGTTCGTTTCGTTTGCCAGACTTGAATCTCTTAATTAAACCTTGACGCAACCCCTACTTCACGAGAGACATTTAACTGTTCGCCAATATTTAGTTCAGAACTAGAATCCTCGTTACTCATAGTCGCTGTTGTGTCAACGTGAATATTAATTTCAAATCGCTAAAGCGCGCGTATTTTTAATCTGAGGCAAAACAGCAAGCAGTAGCTTGTGTAACACGAGAGAAAGTCATATGTAACACAAAGGTGTCGCTGCAAGCCATTCATTTCTCGCAAAATTTTCCCGAGTAAAAATACGATTTACAAAACTTATTCGTCAGTTTGTGAAAGTAGACTTCGAGTATTTCCCGACGAATATTGACGGTTGGCTCATCAGAACACATGAAATTGGTGCGACAACTTAAAATGAACGGGTTCGTTTGACTAAGTAGCTCAAATTTGAGTGGATATTGAGGAGATAGAGGGTAGTCCATGAAACTCAGAGGTAATTGCTTCAACGTCGGCGTACACTGTGCAAACATTCCAACTGATGCCCAAAGTAAAGCATTGTTGTTTCAGCCGAATACATCTAAAAGGAGAGCTACAATTAAGATCTCAAAAATGGCTATTTCTGGATTTTGTGACACACTCACTCGCCCCCCTGAACACAAAATTGCATTTAAGTTGGACATATTAGTTGAACAACCCAAGGCCTTTTCAGATTTTTTCAATTTTCAAATTTGAGACTACAGTACCACCTGAAGAGTCACAAAGATGAGAACAAGAAGTGGTTTGCTGTCCAACTTCTGAACAACCACCTCGAGGACTAGACGCACGCACGCGATTCGGCAAAGCGATGCGATTTTTCGACTTTCATTAACTGACAACTTTGATTCTAGTTGAGATTTTCCCGATATTCAAAGGCTATATAACATTTTTAGTAATTTAGTCCAAAATTCTTTTAAAATTTTCTTCCATGGATAAACTTATTCGCTTTCAAAATATGAAAAATCGCGACGCATTGCCGAATCGTGTACCGGGTGTGTCTGAGCTTTCAGAAGAGTAAGGATGATGTAATGAAAAATAGGCTCAAGCGCTCAAGTTCACACATGCAATGCAGCTTTGAAGACAAAAATCTAGCTTAGGCCGCAATACTGATTGAAAAGGGTAGATGCAGTAAAATTCATATGTGCCTGATAAAGCAAAGAAAAGGTCTACATACTTCAGGGAACACATGAATCCTACCCTGTGTATTATAAATACAATAGGAGGGACATTCCTTGGTTTACCTATGAGATCCAACATTGCCACTGAAACTATGAGATTTGAAGATCAGTTCAGCACAGTAGTAGCTGCAAATGCCCGTCCTTTGATGGCAGTTGAAAAACCTCGCTTAGCACCAACCAACCGACTAAAACTGATAGCATTAGAAATATCACAAAGAGACATACGTATACTGAAAGAAGACGATCGGGAAGCTTGATCAAAGTTACTGTTTTATGTTTTTCTGCAGTCTGTGCGCTTGCGTCACCACTGTACACACTATGCTTAAGGATGCTTAAGGATGCTGTAATGACTTTTAAATGTCTAAAAGGCTCAGCCCCAACTTATTTAACAGAAAAGTTTAGTCAACGGTCGGAGTTACATAAATGCAACACTAGAGGTAAAGACATGTTACAAACTCCGTTTTAC